>JBBPCS010000943.1:21597-52310 GCA_037974645.1 Hollardia meadi | reverse complement strand
CATGTCTCTGGGGACTTTGATTGCAGAGCTTCCTCATGACCTAGCTGATGAGATTGCTGCAGCTTTTGCTAAATTACCTCAGAAGGTCATCTGGAGATATAAAGGTGACAGACCAGCCACTCTGGGCAACAACACTTTACTGGTGGACTGGATGCCACAGAGTGACCTTTTAGGACATCCCAAGATAAAAATATTTGTGGCTCATGGAGGAACAAACGGAGTTCAAGAAGCAATCTACCATGGAGTTCCTATCCTCGGACTTCCACTGATCTTTGATCAACGTGATAATCTACTTAGAGTTGAAGCAAGAGGAGCTGGGAAAATAATAGATTTTTTTATGATGAATGAAGACACCTTCCTTCTGGGAATTCAGGAAGTTCTGAATGATTCGTCCTACAGGATGAACATGCAGAGACTCTCCAGACTGCACAGAGATCAGCCAATGGAGCCGCTGAACACCGCCCTCTTCTGGATAGAGTTTGTCATGAGACACAAAGGAGCAGCTCACCTGAGAACAGAGTCCTACAGACTGCCCTGGTACTCCTACCACTCTGTGGATGTGATGCTCCTCTTAGGTGGAGTTGTGCTGATTATTCTGGGCACCTTTGCTGCTTTAGTATGGTGTTTGTGCTCTGCGTGTCTGAGAAGAAAAAGTAAACGTGATTAAAAAATTTATTTTAAATCAAACTGCTGTAGCAATCAAAATGAAATCTATACATAAAATATGCTTAGAATATATCCTTAAAATATGTAAAACATGAAAATATTGTCTTGGCTATTTGTTCTGTGATTTGATGTGGATAATAGAAAAAAATATTTCCAATTAATGGTCTGATTCTCATTTACAAAAGATAAGAATCCAAATAATTCAGTGTGTTCTAATTGATTTTACCAACAAGGAAAAATATAGGTTTAAAGATCATTATATTTGATTCACTATATTCTTACATTATTGTTATTTCACAAACCCACTGCTCTGGCTGGAGTCCATACAGATCACAGAGCTTTAGGAGAAAGAAAAAGTACAGTAACATTACTGCATGAGGGGAAATAAAAGCATTCTGAAACATTTTTCAATGAGTTTGTCCTCTTTAATTAGCCCATGGTGTAAATAATGATTGCATATATGTTTCTGGTCTTTTCTCTCCAAGCTCCATTGATTTCTCAGACTTTTAAGACAAATTCACTCGTACACTGTACCACAATAACCTGAAATATTGCATTTTAAATGACTTTCCTTAATATTGCATATTATTGAGACTGCTTTTATCTCAACCAAACCAGTTTAAGCTTGTATGGATTTAAACACATCCGATTTCACTCGCAAAGATTATAGTGACACAACAGGGCTACACTGGGCCCCTGTATGCTTAAATCCTTGCTAGGTCTTTTACCTGTAGGATTTTGTATGATAGCTCTTTTTATTTATTTATTTACACATAACATTACATCAATTTCAGTGTTGATGAGAAATCTCTCATTTTGGTCTGATCATATGACTTGGAGATTTTATTGTAGAAGTCAAACAAATTGAAATGTTCAATCAACAAAAATACTTTGCTGTTTACCAATATGTTGGGATAATGAATGGTGTTCAAGATGATTAAGTGGTTTTAAATACTATTCATTCACTAATGCAGTGTTTCTAATTTCTTCTAGCTATTGTCTGAAATGGCATTGATGCAACAGAAAATAACCATTTTACTCGATGTATGAAAAACACTAGATACAGAGAGAGAGTAGATCTTCCTAATGATTTTTGCAAGTGGGGATGTTGGCTGCAGCGTGACACAAGATGTGCAAAATAGTTCTAACATATTTATAGTCAAGGCCATTATGAGTGTAAAGGACAGTAAGCATGTTGAACCACTTAACCAGTATATCCAGAATACTTTGGATCGAGAGCCTTTTACTATACAGTAGGGCCTGTAGCTTAAGAAAGTTGTGATTGTGTTTAAGTTTCCCTGTCCCCCTAAAGCTGTCCCTTAATACTTGGATGAGGATGCATCTCTGGAGACTTTTGTTGGGGAAATCGCTGCTATATATATATATATATATATATATATATAGCTGCAGCATTTGCATAATTACATTTGAAAGTCATAAGAGAGATAGAACAGCTATACTGGACAAGAACAATTTATTGTCAAGGTCATCCAAAATCTCATGAAGAATATAAAATAGTTCAAGACTGCTTTGAGTCCCAATACTGGTTCTACATTTATTTGCTGCTGAACATGACACCCTGCTGAGTCTACAGTGGGGGGAGCTGAGTGAATGAAGACAATAACTTCCTCAGGGCCATCCAGGAAGTCTTGAATAAGCCCTCCTACAGGATGAACATGCAGGGTCTGTTCCGATTTCTACACTTAATGGGCTTAACTGACACTTTGGCAATTTAGTAAAAAAACAAGAAATACAAGTTGGAACAACACTACTGCTGTCACATTTTGGCAGACTTGCAGATAATCTACAGACAGTCTTTGTATTCCCATGTGCTTACACTGACTCTTGATGTTTTTAGTGAAGCCCCCGTTTCACCTGTGCTAAGATACTGAACGCGTGGCATTTAATATATACAAATGATTATGTTTTGTCCAACAGTGTATTGGTATTTGTAAAATTCACTTGCTAGAGAAATGTTACAGGAAAAACTTGTTTCATAACACACATTAAGACTAATTCTCAAGACTGTCAGTTTGTGAGGATTGGAGAAACTAACATGTGATAATGACATGACTGTACAAAATACCTGAGGGTTTTACTTCAATAAATACATTCTTTTATGACAAAACAATAAAAAACATGCTGCTGTATGCTACAGAATTTACATCTACATCCTACTATTGGCTGATTGCAGCCATGATACAAATCATCATGTATGTGTTTTTACATCTCTAGCTGTCAAACAGGTAAATCATTAGGAATATCAGTTTATTCTGAATCTTTAGACAAGATGGGGTCAAACCCTACATAAGTCTGGAGATGTTTGCTACCAAAAAACAAAAATATTTAATGTGAAATTTCACTTTGATGGAACATTTTCATTTTTGGCAAGCACACCTCAAACAATAGTAGAAGTCAAATAATAATATTAGTCAGATCGATATTAGCTGCCTGGTGGATTCCACTTGTGTCAAAATAGCTAATACAAAAGGCACAAAAAAAAAAAAATCCAAGTGAAACATCACTTTAAACGAATCATTTGTCATTTTTGGAAATATACTTCTTGCAGAGAGTTAGACGAGAGGATCAAGAGTATACAGTATGTCTCTCCGGTATATATGAAGCTGGAGTCAGAAGCCAGTTAGCAGAACTTAGCATAGATGGGGAAAAGGCTGGAAACTGGTAATTCAAGTGTCAGGCTATCTCTTGCAGTAACTTTCTGGGGTTCTGCTGGTTGACTAGCTACTATGCCCATAGAAGAAATACTCTGGCACACAACCCCACGTAAAAGAGTGAATAAAAATTTTACACTCGGATTTTCAACAAGCAAGATCTAATAGATAAATGGATGACCTTTGGAGGTGGAGGTAAGCTGATTATTATTATTATTTAAATCTTTGGACAGAGCCAGGCTGGCTGTTTCCCCCTATTTTGAGTCTTTATGCTAAGCTAACCTAACTGGCTGTAGCTTCCAGCTTTACTAGACAGGCACGACAGTGATATTGCTCTTGTCATCTAACTCTTGGCAAAAAGCAAATTTCGAAAAATTTTGAACTATTCTCTTAAAGATAACTCTAAGTCGGTGCACTTACGTATGAGATGAACACGAGCACAACACCAGTTACATATTCACTGATAATACAGAAAAAAAACAAAACAGAAACACTGTTTTCAATTATATCCATATTTAAGGCATACCATTAAAGACCTATGTCCAGTTTGTATGAGGGAAAATATTTTCAAACAGCACATATTGACAAAAGTTATGGAAAGTCATAGTAAAGTCTGTTCAAGGTATTTACAAAGTGTCCATGCCAGCAGGGCAGGTGTGGTGGACGGTGTACGTCCTCTCAGGAGGTCCTGGTCCGTAGAGAGCTCATCCTGAGCACAGTGAGCTCAGCTACATCTGCATCCTGCATCTCCACCTCTTGTTGGCAACTTTCTCTGATTACATACACTACGAGACCCATACAGATGAAAATGAGGAGGATTATGCCTATAACCTGGGGTACAAAAGAGTAAAGCAAGACTCTGTTTAGTAAACATCCACAGGCATTATGTATTTTTTGACAGAGCTATGTTAATAGTTTCCAAAGGGCAGTTACATTATGGATATATTCTCTCCAGTGCATACTAGAGGGGGGAGATGTTTCCACTCCAATCATCCTACATAATCTTCTGTAAAACTAGAAAAAATAGTTAACTCACCTGAGAAAAAACAAACAGCTGCTGCGAGCGGAGCATTAGTTCTTGTGGGGTGACATCTCCCTCACTAATTGGCTCGCACCACTTCTGCGGAGCTGCCTTGTCAACTAGTACAAATCTACCCTCCCAGTCTGTCATAGCACAAGCAAAGTATTGGCCATCGAGGAACAACAAAATCAGCCACACGATAGCAGGAACGACGCTGGACAGGGAAACAGTTTTCCTGCACCACGTATCACATCTGCATCCTTGAATGATCAGCATCAAGGTGAAGGCCATGACGGCAGGAATGATGAAGAATGCTGATGAAAACACTCCGTTCCATGTAGGGTTGCAAGGACACTCAAACTCCAGCTCCACCAGCTTCTCTAGTCCCATGAGGATAAAGCCAAAAGCCACATTTGATACCAGAGGACTGTTGCTAAGTTCATTTTTCAGCCTGGTAAGCCATTGTTGTCTACTTTCCATACTAGATTGACCGAAAAATGAAGACAGTCGTTGCAAAAAGCCCAAAAGAGGGTCCACCGTTGTGAACACATTGGCAACAGCTAAGTGATGCGTAATTAATACATCCAGGGGTAAGTTTTCCCCTCGGGCAAAATGCCACACTTCCACTCTGATTGGTTTTGAACAAAGGAGGGTGTGCTGTCTGCTCTGACATTGCTCTAGCTGATTGGTCTGTGCAAGGTTTCAGGTGGGGTTATATTTTAAATGTGGTCTCCCTCGGACAAACTGGAGGGAGGGCTGTAAAGTGGAGGGAAGTTTGTTCTGCAGTTGAGCACATACTGGTCATTTGCAATAGTCCAGCCAAAAACATGCATGGAGTCACACGCATTTGCAAAGGGCAAACCGTTACATTGAAGAGTCAAGTTATAGGCCGGGATTTTCATAAAAGAAAACAAAACAAAAAAAAGAGAAATGTTACAATTAACTATAACAATTCACTAAAGAAAGGTAACCGGATTTACCTCATAAAAACTAATAGTCTAGTTCTAAATGTCTCAAGTGCTTTGGTGTTTTTGCTTTATTTGTTGCAATTGTTTGCAATTAGTAAATAAGACATGCTGACTGTTTTTCAGTTTACCTCAACTGGCCACATGAGGGCGCCCACGTAGCAGCACAGAGGAAGGATAGAGGGGGATTACAGGAGGCCATGTTAGACTTTCAAGGGGATGTGGTACATGCAGCTTGAGAACACCCAGGCCACTGATGTGATGACATAATTTATAAATGACCTCAGTGAGCTCAAGAGCATCACCATAAGCTTCTCACATCAAAACGTGACAAGAGCGAGTATTTAGGCACTGTGAAATCGTCTTGAAAAGATGTGCCTGGTTGAAAAACTGCTGCAAGTTTTTACATGCAACTACCCAAATCCGGCGTGTAAAAAAAAATAAAAAATCTGTCATTTGTTGTGCATAGTTTGTGACAAATCTGACTTGACTTATTGGTGATAAACGAGCTGACAATGCATATTTGCATCAACCTAACATTGCAATGAGCTGTTGAGAAGAGAAAGGCCAGTCTATGACTGTAAATACAGAATGAGCAGGAACAACAAATGGCAAATGATCACTTCATTAAAAATTAAAATTGAAGTGTAACATGCAGACTTGAGGATGCACATAATAACTACCTGAGCTCTCAAACAGCATCAATCACGTGTGTATGTGTGTGTGTATCTGCGTGTATTTATCCACGGTCGTGAGCGCATAGGGCACGCGCAGCTTGTCGTTGCTGCCGTTGGTGTCCTGCCAGCATCTGTTCCTCTTTTGGGAACAGATTTATGTTTCGGCCACATCGCTTCCCGCAGGAAATTCTTTTTGTGCGCTACTACTTTTCATTTTAATCACCGAACCGTGGCCGTGAGCGCAGCAATGCGCATCGGTCTGCGCATCTCTGAATCTTCACAACTACACTGAGGACAATCTCCCTGACATCTACAGACTTCTCCTTCGCAATCCGACGAGGCTTCTTCCGCCGCCTATGGCCGCACATCGGCATCCCTGAGCCGCTGGCCTCGTCCCAGACCTTTCACCCATCGCTGTCCTCGAAAGGTCTTTAAATCAAGGGAGACGTCTGCAAAAAAATTCTTTTAATCGTCCTTGGCTGACTGTTGTTTTTAAAAGAACCAGGTGCGATGCTGGGCCCATCTCTCTAGATCTCGTGATTAATACACGATCTCTCCTCCCACATTCGTCCGACCGAGACCCTCATACTCTCGTCGAGCCCATACTAACGCAGTAATGTTGGCGGTGGTCCTTCTGGGGAACCTGATGCTGCCTTTCATCTGGGCTCAAAACGGTAAGCAAGCAAATGTGACCATTGGCATGGTTGTAAACATAGCATTGATCGAAAGTGACTTGACTTGTGCAAAGACGGCCGAGCGAAATGTTTCTAGAGAGTATTTGCTGACTGCGTTAAAGCTACTATAGTTTCACCCAGCTCGACAACAAGGCCAGAGTTGGAGAACAACTGACCACATGCTGTAACCTTTACTGAGAAAAATGACGTTATCGTGACAGATATGCAAGGTTATTTACTGTCAACTAAGTATAGTGTAGGTGTGTCCGTAGGGGGCATTAACTGCCACTTTGGGCCCAGTCTAATGTGTTGTCTAATTTATTGGAAAAAAAAGACAATGCGTGGTGTTGCAGAGGTTAGTACCTTCATGGAATTAGTTCTGAAAATGTGCACATAGAAGTGTAAATGTGCAGTTAGTTAAAGGACACTGGGTAGCATGAATGTGCCAAGCATGACTAACCTGCTTTGGATGATGATCCAACATGTTGTCAACACAAACAAAGACTAAAGCCTCACACAGTGTGTGCTGTAAATACTGTAAATACAAGGCCCTTCTGTATCACAGTTGCTGGCCCTGTGCATCTATTTCTACTCCAGTATTGTACCACATTTCATGCCAGCTTAACTGAATCTTTCTCGCCAGCCCAACTGAGTCAGTCTGCAGTTGCTGCAGAATGAAATTCATACACAATAACATCCTCATTTCCTTTTCTGATGTTTGAGTGCCAGATGTTTCTTCTTTTCAAATGAGAAATAATTCAAGATTTGGTTGTGAGAGAGAATGTCCATTTGCGACTTTAATTTCAAAAGTTCACTGTGCATTAATCATAATAAAGCTGTCATGAATTGGTTTAAGTAAATGTCAGCAACATGCTGTTGGGTGTTCCAGGCTGACCTCTGATACAGCATGTCCCGACTTCAAATTCTGTTGAATCACATCACCCAGAGGGCCACACAAATCAGCAGCCATTCATAAAACGCACGTCTTTTGAACTTTTTTGAAAATAACCGCAACACATCCCTCGAGAAACGCTGACACGACTGTGAAGATGTTCGCGCTTTGATATACAGTAAACATGGAATTTCACTTGCTGACAATATAATCACTGCCTGTATTCATATCATTTAGGAAGCTTCTACACCCACAAGTCAAGGACCGTGCTGATAAATCAATATCACTGACATAATCTAATCCCGTCAGAGATAAGTGAGGCACACTTATAGTTTTAATGCTTAATGTCCACCTCGTCTTTTCTGTGGGATAATCGGACACCCACCACGCAAGACGTAAGACATGTAATTTGATGATGGTGTTTAAAAGCTCACTCCAGCACTGCCCTACTTTTTTAGAAATTATTGAAAATTTGTTTTTGCAAATATTTGAAAAAGTCTAAATAAGTGTGACATACTGGATTATTTTGTAATCATTTTGTGTTATAGCCAACTATTAAAACACAATATGCAGAAGTGAAATAAACACAGAAGCAAAAAACATCTTCAGCTTGTGAGGAGACAAAAAAAAAAAAAAGCCGAAATATTGTGGTATTTTGGAGTTATGTCACAAAATATTATCCCCCCCAAATTCCTTTATTTCTTCTTTGGTAATTTCTTGAAGGTGCTTGAAGTATGTGCGCACACAGTGAGGTGTTCTCTGATCTCGCTATCTGGAAAATCAAATACCCAGTAAGCCTTCTATTGTTTGATAAAGCACAAGCAAAGGCATTCCAAACACTTCCTGTGGTCTTTGCCCAGTATGTGTGCCCACTCACTGAGGCCTAGCTCACAGCACTGAAACGCACACACAGACACACAGCCAGGGGTCAGTGGGAGACAGACTGGTGCCACCCAGTTATTAAATGTGTCTGTGCTTATCTGTTTCATGTTGAAATCCTAAATGCATAGTTAAGCTACAGACACCCTACATTCATTACAGGTTTGTCATAAGCTACAGTTAATGTTGAACACTGTTGGTAATATTCTGATGTTTGCTCACATTTTCTGCATTAAAGAGCCATTTAATTTCTCTCTCACAGTTCAGATTAAGGGCAATCGGTGCATAGCTTCTTACGCAATCCTAGATTTTCCCTGCGATTTTACACAGTTCAGGCAGTTGCGTGGGGAGAATAATAATTATAAGTGCATGAGATGTAATCACTGTATCTGGGAAGCAGAGGGAATTCATCCCATTATTTCCTCCTGTTCAAGGAGAAGTAGGCTTACTATAGGTGGCCAGTTTCAGCGACAGATATTCAGAGGACTGTAAATAGCATCCATCCATTCTGCCATGTTTCTATTTTTACCACCGAGACACAGCACTGAGAACTGTGGCTTTAAGGTCCTTTTGTGAAAGTGAATTCATTAACTCTTAATGGACGGCAGCCTTCTGCACAGCTGCACAGCCTTCTAAAGACTCGCTAGGTGGCTGTGAGCTATTTAAGTGGAGAGATGGTGTGATGTTTATGCAGAGAAAGAAAGGCTGTTGAGAAGGTGGCAGGGGCTGACCTGAGGAAGTGCATTTGTGTCTTACATAATTTCCCCCTACGAAGCATGTGGCCCGCTCCTGCTGCCAACTTTGTATTGTCACTGGCTGTATAAATCTAAACATGCAGATCGTGTCAAGACAACCATTACAATAATGAACGGGTGCAATTACTGCCATGTTAAAAAATTAACTATTTATATTTGTTTTCTTTATTTAACTGGTTACAGCACTTAGGTTAGCAGCTGCTTAGGACTGAGCATGTACAGAGCAAAGATTGGTTCTTTTTGAGGTTACACAATCGCAGTATAAAGACAAAGATAAACCCACATGTACTGCAATAGGCACTTTAATTACCATATGCAGTTTTTCTGTCAATATATGGCCCTTTAATTATTTCGGGTCACTTCTGCATTATCATCAACAGAGGCCAATATTGCATTTTGATATTTTACAGCTACATGCCATTCAATCAATAAACCTATGTCACGTAGCAGCGTGTCCATTCTCACATTTTTCTCTCAGCCTCTGGACAAAGATACATTTGTGAGTCTGGAAAATATGCTGTACGACTCAAGCCAGCACTTACACTGAGTCATACTTGTGAAATCTGATACGGACTGCACTGATTAGGAGCAGCATCACACAGTATAAAGCTCACTGCAGGTATACTGTATGCTGCTGCACAACTGTAAGTTGAGCAATGGTTTTTCAATAGATATTTGTCCAGGAAAGGTTTTTGCTGAGCATGCATGCTGTGTGTTGTTACTAACAATCACAGCTGGAAGTTTCCCAACTTAGCTTCTGCCCTGCAATACTGGCTCCTCCGCTGGCACACCTCAGGTTAAGTGCGCTGCACAAAGGTAACTCAGGGACAGAATGCTCAGGGGTTACGTTCATATATAACTGGCAGTTATGGCAGGCAGATAACTGGTTGTATTATACAAAGAGGTCCGGCTGATATTCATAATATGAGTTATTTAACTGAACAAATAATAATACTTTTAAGTATGTATCTTCACCCCTGCAGAAAACAATTAGTAGTGGAAGAGACTCTCCTGGAGATGTGGATGTGCTATTTTTAGAATAACTGTTATTTTGATGATGAGACTCAGTGTCCCGTGACGCACCCCTCTCTGCAGTTCTGTGGTTTTACATCAAATCATTTGAATTCCCTGGCTTTGACCTCCGAAAGTGAAATAGGAAGTGCTCTCTGGTTGTGATTAGAGGATGGGATTAGAGCATTTTTACCCAGTAGAGGGGTTATTGGGATTTAAATCTCATTAAACTGTTGCCTCTCTTCTGTGATCTTAATGACAGGCTCAAGTATTACCAGTAAAATGGGAACGGTTGGCCCAACGCCTCCTTTTTCTGGAAATTCAGTTTTGCAAATAATGGCAATATTGTGCCCCATTGCAGTGGCATCAAATAGAGTTAATGAGCGATGTGATAAAGTCAGTGAGGACAACAATAACCTCTCTGTCATCTGAGTGTTCTGGGCTATACATCATCACAGCACAGTGACAAATTTAGCTGCACCCTACATACCACACATACAAAGGAAGTTCTTGAATACTTAATGAATCTGTCAATTTCTTAGCAAATAAGCAGTGTTTTTTGTTTAAAAAAAAGCAGATCAGTATTAGATCTAAGTTGAGTTGCAAATATTGTATTACATGACTTCTACAGTATTCCTGAATGATAAGCAAATATGCTTTGTTTATAGGGACAGATAATGGCCTTGTAGGACCTTCACTGGGTAGTATTAATCAAAAACTATGACATGTACTTCCAATTACTGCTGACATTACTACTGACTATTTAGCAATGACATACTGCATACATGGTTTTACATTTAAGCACATATGAATATCGACTTGCAGAGACTTGAAACTTGGTTCACGCAATTCATCATGGGAAACATTCAGAACAATTTATTCATTCATTTCTTGGGAAAGTGGTTTTGATAATTCAGTTGCGAGCAGACTATATTTCTGTAGCCAAACAGCAACCATTTAAATCTAAGTATTTACCAGACTCACTGTACAGAAATATTATTTGGCGTCCAGGTTTGATTTTCCAGAAGCAAAGCTTGTTTACCTGTTCTGTGTACAAATGAGAGAAACTATAAAAAGTACAAGTGAGATTATGCCCTATATCAAACATGTTACTTGTTTCAGAAGGGTGGTTTTGAGATTTGAGATAAATAGAAACAACTAGATGTTTGGTAGGCAGGAAATTCCTCTAAAAACATAAATTGTAGTAAAAAAAAAGAAGTACAATTTAAAGAAGTGATTGGCTGTAATATTAAGTACATTTGGCTTGCACTTAATGCGCTATAATATGCAGAACCACCAATATGGCACTTTAAACTTTCTATTTGCTTAACTTTTTAACACGCAGTAAAGGATATCAAGTTACACATTTAGCTTAAGGCAGTGTCAAGAAGTGTCAAGTAAGAAAGTAGAAAAAGGGTGAAGGTAAAAAAAACAACATATTTATTGTGGCAAAATATCAGGATATTGTGGCTGATCTGATCCATACTCACGTGTGTGCTCACTTATGCCTAATTTGACCTTTTCCCAGAACTGTGTGGGTGTGCACGGACTGCATGGCGCCTGTTAGACAAGTTACAGTTGTACACCTTTAGAATTCTTTTAGGTATTCGGTATGGTGACTGTGGCACACTCCAAGGATAGCTCTGCCCAACTTCAATCCACAATGAGGTTGATGACTTGCAAAAAATAAACAAATATTGAAGTGCCCATATTAGCTCTTCTCTCCTTCCTCTGCTAGCTAATCCCACCGTGACTACCAAGTTGTCACCAATTAGCTGGGGCTACATGCATGGCCCATGCATCCAGGGCTCCCTCTGAAAGGTCAAGTGTACACATGCTGAGTGTGAATGCATGGTGCATGTAAATAAAATCATTTTTCTTATTAATCGCATTCAGCCAGTCTTTTCCAGTGTGTTTATCAAGCATATTTATATTGCCATGACAATGAAAATACGATTTATCTGTCAGCACTAACTTCAAATACTGTATATTGTAACATATACTACAACTGCTACCCTTGTCCTTGTCAGCAAAAAGTGAGCTCAAATTATTAAAGCCAACTATCGTCACAACTAGCATTTATTGTGTCATACAAATGACCTGTAAAGCCACACATATCTGTCACAGTACCATGCAGGTACAACAAAGATGCAACCACATGCACACCACCTAGCACATAACCAGTTCAGTGGCCCCAGGGGGTTTCCTACTCACTGCATTCACTGTCTGTGTTGTGGGATGCGGATGGGGATCTAGGTTGTAGGAAGGCAGCTGACTCACTCTCAGGCTGCATGGTGGTGGTGTGTGGCTTGTTGCCAGTCCTCAGGGGAGCTCTCTTCTCTGCCTACATCAGTGGAATACGTAGGCTGTAATGACCGTGACTTCCATGCAGCCTTAGACAGAGCTTGTCATAGAAAACTGCAGTTATTTTGTGATACTATTGTGCACATGTCGTATGGAAGTAGTGTGAGCTTAAGCGTGCAAGTAAGATGTGGCACTTAAAAGGACTTAAAAGACAATCTACGCACTCCTTGGTTTGATTACATACATTCCACAATAGCAGCTACACCTCTGCACACATTAGAGGTTAGCCTTTATTGAGGAGAAGTGATTCAGTTAAAATTAAGATCCAAAGCAGGATCAGCGATTCTCACAGTATATATTTTTTTCTTTCCACTGCTGCATGTGTCTGGGTCAAAAATGACCCATCTAGCTTACCCATAGCCTGCAGCTAAACTTTCATACACTAAATCCTGTGTGCACGAAGATGATCAAAGGACTGTTACCTGAGTTAACTTGGTACCAGTCCGAGGTGACCAGGTGACAGCATCGGAGATGTTGGTTTCACTTTCTTTTTCAGAGCCAGATCCTTTATTAATTTGTTTGGGAAGTTAAGGTTTACTTGTGGGTGAAGAACATAGATGTAGAATAACTAGAATACAGAATGCAAAGTTGGCACCTATTCAATCCAATGAGAATTGCTCACCTGGCGCATAAGTCAAAAAAGTTTTCTAGCATTTGGGTTTACTTCCTGGTTATGCGGCCCATTGAATATGTCTAGTGGTGTTTCCCCCGCTGCCCGCGAGTTCCCGCTCAGCCCATAGACTTTACATTGTGATGACATCAGAGATTTTTAGATCGCTTTTTTTGGCTTGAGGAAAGTTTTACAAATATAAAACCATGGATCAGAAATTAATAATAGAAAGAGTCATAATTGACCTTGTTTGCAGTTTGAGGTGTCCTGTCAACAGTTCTACAGACATCTCTTTTGTAATGGTGGGGCTTCAGGGGAATTTTTAGCTGCAATACCGCGAGTGGCCACTGGGCAAAACTGGAAGCAAGGCTGAGCTCTCTCGCCATATCCATTTTCTAAATTTTACATTCATGGCGAAGAACTGAACTGAACAGAACTGGTAACATTTTCAGAGATCCTCTATCAATTTTCTTAAGAAGAGGGTTTACTCTGAACACATTTGAGAAACCAAACTTTTCTTTTCGGTCTTTTGTTGTTTATTGTTGAATTCTGTTGTTGTAAAAGACCCCTATTTTTTAAAAGAGGAATTTGAATATGTAAAAGGCAGTTGTCAGGGCATAAAAGCAATAATCTGTTGATCTTTAAAAATCCAGATACGATAGTATAACAATGACAGATCTGTCGGTGCTGAAAAAAATTAATAAATCGAAATTTTTATTGAATTGTGACCTTAAGATCAAAAGTCAAATCGAATTGTGGATTTGGAGAATGGTGACACTCTATAGAACATACAGTACACACCTTATCACTGCAAGAATGAACAATTAGCCACATTCAGCAACGTAGGAAATGGCAATATAATGCTAACCATTTAAAGTTGCAAGTATAACTGTGAAGGACTAAGCAGCCCAGTTTTCAGATCTACCTTTAAAGCCCACAGACAGCAAATATTTGATGTTCAAGAGTTAGAATTTACATGTAGGTTGAGTAAACAAAGAGGCCTGATCTACATTTCTGAAGGCTTTACAGAGCTTTAAGATGATCACTTACTAAAACTTAAGTGAGGCTTTTAGTCTACATGTCTTGTAGCTCTAATAAATTCATTACATCATGAGCTCATAAAACATATCAGCAACTAATTTGATTTATTGTTAGTCATTTACCAAGCAAAACTGCAAGAAACCGCTGCATTTACAACTTTCAGTTTTATATTGTTGTAAATTTTATATCTAGATAGACAGAAATGCAAGACATCTTCTTGAGCTCTGTGAAATACTGAATGCCATTTACAGTTGCTCACATTTCAGACTATACAATATATCGATAAATTGAAAAAAATATCATCAGATTAATCAATATTTAAAATGTACTTATCGCTGCAGCCCCAAAAGCGTTTTACTTACTGTATATCCATGTACAGTAAATGAACAGCAAGATGTGCCCACTCTACATATAAATACGCCATACAATAGTGAAAGTGATATCATCATAGCACAAGACGATATCATGCATAAAAATGAGTCCTGCTCATCTTTTCTGTCACCAAGTTGCTGAGATCAGTCCACCATCTATTGCTCCTCTCTTTGTCACTTCTTATCTCCCAGCATGCCTTTGAAATGAATGAGTGGCTGGCTGCTTTGTGGTTTGTTCAGACAATATAAAGAAGTGGATGTAGCCTCCGGGTCTGAAAAGTGAAGCCAATGCGAAGTGCCTTAAACCTGCATTTTTTCTAATGGCCTGCAGGGGTAGACTCCACTGGTTGCAAAAATAAGTCTGACTGTATGTAAGCTTATGAGAACATGACACCACTTCTCACTTGATTTATTACCTCAGTAACCAGTTTCCTAATGAGTTTATTGTCTCAATTGCTAGTTTCAAGTCTTTTTCAATACAGCATAATGTTGGTTTTGTAAATTATGGTCCCATTTAGAGTAAAATAGATGATAAAGCAGGGCATGATTTAGGGTGTGGCTACATTGTGATGTACAAGTCACTACCATGGTGTAGTATCCTTTGGTTCTTAATCAGATCTGCCCCTCGCTCAGTGCTCCACCCTCTCGTGCAAATATGGTCACTTCTGACTAAAAAAAAAAAAACATTAAAAAAAACCCAAATTACCAAACTCAAAACGGTAGTCCACAAACCAAGTTTGAGTGAAATCATGGTGTCTAATCTACTTCTTGTATACAGTATATGGTTTTGTTTTCACAGCCACTGTAGGCTTCTTGTTTAAACAACACAATATTGGTCTGATAATTGGCCAAGTGTTGTCAGTAGTTTATTCTGTCTGTATTTCCCCACAGTCTCCCTGAGCCTGAATTTAAAGTAAGTCATGTTCCTTTTTCTGATTTAATTTGCCATTACCTTAGAGGACGTTCATTCCTTTTTTTTTAAAAAAAAGAAAAAAAAAGAAAAGCAGATATCAGAGTATATTGTGATTATGAGCACTTATGCATGGCTGACAATAGTTTTCTGTGCCATGTAGTACAGAATAGTAAATGTTCTGTCAAATTAAAATATTGCTGTAGCAGTGTAGCCGTTTAGGCCTGGATTCACCCTCTGGGATTATGTGGTGAGCTTCATGTGCCCAGATGTTTCCAGAGAAAAGAAACAAATGCTAATTGCTCTGCATATCTCTAAGCATTGTACATAGAAACAGAAGATAAAGCACCAAATATCCTCAGACACATCTCTTACAAATTTTCTTTCCCATCATCTAATTTATTTCATATGACTGTGAGTCACAAACTGGTGTTGGGCAACAGACTTGTTACCATGGTACTAAGTGCAATCCAAAAATTTTGGCTCTACTTTGACTGCCGGTTAGGGTCCAGTGCACAGAGAGTAATGTTCTTCAAGCTTTTCAAACTGTATTACTGCATCATAGCATTAAGGAAAAGGGTCTATAAAACCATGTAAACATTGTGAGTGGTGTTTATTTTTACCTCGCAGTTCAACTTTCAATAAAATTTTTAAATACAACTGGCTTCATTGTGGAAATAGGCTGAATACTGGCGCTGAGCTGAATACTATAGTTGTTCACACTTCTTCCTCAGGCTTATCTGTTCATGTGCCTATGATACATTACTTTGAACAGGGCAGACGGATCTAGGAGGGCCTGTAAGCGGTTGTATTTAGGCACAACACACAGTCTAACACTCAAGAGACCACAGGCTCTTTGTTCACATTTCCTCTACAACAATTCAGGGCAGAGTTAAAGCAGTGCGTTTTTTTTTCTGATTTATTCAAGCACATGTGGTTTACAGCTGACATGCTGCAGGCACGGCAGAGAACAGTGTCTGTGGTCCAGGTGATTTGTCATTAGATGAGGTTCATTAAGGCTGGAAGTCTATTGTTGGGCTAACTACTGATGTGAAACAAGGTCATGTATCAGGTGCATACAAAGCATAGTACACTCACAGGTGTGGTAATAATTTTTATGGATCCCTTGTCATTATGAATTCCACTACATTTTAAATTTGAAATGTGTTTCCTACTCCACTTGACAGTAAGGTAGGAAGGAAAAAATGGGGGTTGTTTGTCCAACTCCTGAAGATTAAATGGCAGTGGTGTGATGTATTAGGGATATGGGAGCATATTTAGGTTCCACATGTTACTTAAATGAAGTTAATCTTGTTTTAAAAGCACATATCAACTGCATGAGATTCCAAAATGTCAGTCATGAAGTGTTTATGGAGAAGCTGGGTACTATCTTATTCCACTGTGTCCATATGTGATTTTTGAAAACCTGCTCTTAAAGTCCAGCTTATCCAAAACGGGAGCCGGCTGACCTAATTTCTGGCGTTACCAGCAATAGCTGATATGGATGAAGAGATTAGGTTTACACATACATAGATACATACAGTTACAATTTGTGACGATTTACGTGAATTGCTTTTAATACACATTTTAAGCTTTGAGAAAATAGATGAACCATGAGAATTCAGATTAGTTTATAAATGTATTAATTATTGTTAAAAATGATTTGAGCATTTTCAGTCAGTATTATTAAAAAAACAGTGTTATTTAACAAGCTACAATATCACCTACAGAAATTGCAGGGAAATGGGGGCTCCAGAACCATGGGAAAACCATGGGTTTGTATTTATGTCTGCACAGGTTTCCTCCAGGAACTCTGGAGTCCTCCCACAGTCCAATGACATGCAGGTTATTAGAACTGTTGACTCTAATTTGCCTGTAGGCGTGAATGTGAGTGTGAATGTGTGAGCCTTGTGAAAGACTGGTGACATGTCCAGGGTGAACCCTACCTCTTAACCCATGTGTGCTGGGATAGGCTCCAGCATCCTGTGATCCTGAACAGGATAAGAGGGTTTAGAAGATGGATGGATGGATGGATTATAGAAAATATACATATATATATGTCAAAATTTTTTGGAATGTTGTAGAAGATTTATTATGGAAAAAAGACAAACAAGTACTTGTGGATTCAAATGTGCTTCATTGCAATAGAGCCGTTACATCAGGGTGTGTTCTCTTTTTATACATCTCGGAGGGATCTACATATTACGCAATTATCAGGAATAGTTTTGAACAGATATTATATCCCTAGATGTTCAATGTCCTAACATTTCTGGGAAGATGACTCCCAGTGTTCTTCCTGTTATTGAGTGTGTCCTCAAATGTACTTCGTTCAGGTCACATAGAAGTCAGTCAGTCAATCAGAGCATACACACAATATATTCATATTAATCAGAACACACACATAATACATTCACAATATATTCCCCCCTTTGGGGGTCACTAGACCCCCAACAAATCAATTAATGCAAATACATGGTTATCTGAAATATGTTGATGTTAATGAAATGTAAGCATGGCGAAATATACCAAAGTCAGCATTGCCTGCAGTGTGCAATTATGTATAAAACAAAAATACAAATATGGATATAATTATAGTGCATAAAAGTTTTGCCATTAATATTCCTCATATATCTAAACACTTGTATGAGTCCGGTACCACCGTCCACGGGAGTCTTCACAGAACATCCAAACTCAGAGCTTATAACCTTCATACCCTGGAATACTTCATTTTTACTGTAAATGGTTTATAAACAAATAGTCTCACCTCTTCACCAATCAGGTAATCAGTCTAGTTTTGACCACAGCCTCTGATTGATTGACGGATTCAGCCATATAATTGCTAAAAACCATGCTAACAAGAACATTAACTGTTTGTAACACGCAAAAATGGATAAATAATAACAGAAGACATTCAGTGTCATATTTATCATTATAAATTTATCTTATAGACTCCAAAAAACACTGCATTACAAGGTTGGATTACAAAGCTTCTGAAAGGGATATGATCATATTGCAACACCTTGGAACAGCACAATGGTTAGCTTCTTGGCAAAACAAGTAAGTCTCTCACATGCAATGTTCCAGAGACATTTAATGTTAGTAATGTTGTGTTGCGCACAACATCGCTGACCCGAGACTTAATTTGTAATTTTAATATTTGTCCAGTATGTCGCAGCTCAGCTGGAAAACACAGTGCGCAGATTACTTTCAGATACACCCAAACACAGAGCTTACTTGCCTTGGGCAAGCATGAATGTCGAGACCTGAGCAGTTTCACGTAAATAATCAGCATTTCGCCAAAGCTCTTCGGTAGACACACGGCGTCAGGAGGGACTGTGATCCGAGCAGCTGTCAATGTTAGCTCAGCTTGTTTCTAAGTGCTCAGTTTGTTTATGGGATAGAATTCACTCAGTGTTCATCGTTCACAAGGTTATAACCGACTGTTGAATTATCTGCAGAGGTCTCTTCCTCTCCAAAACCAACCAACTTGGTAATTAAAGCTGGTAAAAACACTAAATAAAGTTTCACATTAAAATTCAGTGTCTCTCCAGTGCAGACACAGACACAGGATGTCTGGGAGGGCTGCCACTAATGTTGGCTCAACTTGTTTCTCAGATAACTAAAATACTGAATACTAGTATCTGGTGAAAAGATGCAGCATTAGTTAAAATGACCAAGATCTAAAAGGTGAACTGAACTGTGGTCTATTTGTTGTCACAGTGCTGGGTTTTGGTGACATATTTAATTGCTATTTGTTATTTGATTTATTGTTTTCCATGGTTTTCTACATTTTAAGGTAAGGTTTGCTTCACATGTACTCCTTTAGATGTACTGTAAATGTTTACACTGTTTGCTCAAGCATTAGCACATGAAAGGTACACTTACCTTTTTAAGGTTAAAAGTGAGACAGAAAAAGACAGAGAAGGAAAAATAAATACACGAGATTCCAGCACTACTTGGTGGCATGGACTTGAAGATGTTGACTATGACTTTGTCTGACAGTTGTACGGCTGTAATAGGCCAGGGAACCCTGACACTGAACAGACATACTTAACCTTTTCATTTTTCATCTATCAATGATTTGACGGGTTGCTTCTTATTAATTTGGCTTTAATCATCCTCTCTCTTGTCTTTACTCCCTCTGATCCTGTTTAATTTTCTTCTCCATACCTTGGCCTTTTCACACCTTCCTACTGCTCTAACCCTCTTCTACCTTTTCCTTCCCTGCCATCCCAATACACTTTTCCTCTCCAGCTGGGTTTGTGAAGTCGCCAATGTCTGAGACTAAGCATACGGGGGACACCTTTGAGCTGTACTGCGACGTGGTTGGCAACCCAACTCCAGAGATCCAGTGGTGGTATGCTGAGGTCAACCGAGCTGACTCCTTCAAGCAGCTATGGGACGGAGCCCGCAAGCGTCGGGTATCCATCAACACGGCCTACGGCCTCAATGGGGTCAGTGTGCTGGGCATCACGCGCCTCACACTGGAGGACTCTGGGACCTATGAGTGCCGGGCCAGCAACGACCCCAGGCGCAATGACCGCCGACAAAACCCTGCCATCACCTGGATTCGCGCCCAAGCCACCATTTCGGTCCTTCAGAGTGAGTGGTCTATGTCCTGTAGTACCTAGATGGTGAACTACCAATCCCCTGTCCCAGCCACTCCAACCTGTAAAAAACCTCTCCAGAGCCCACCCTCACCACTGGCCAGGCAAAAATCAATTATGTTATGTATTAATTTGCATTTTTAAAGGAACTTTTTACAAGTATTAGAGGAAAACATTTTCTAAATCTTTTATGCCAGTGGTTTTGTTAATTGTTTTGTTAATTTGGTTTGACAAATATTTACCTTCTCTTTGACTGAACCCTGTAAACTGCCTCTCTCTTCCAAAATCCCTTGAGCATCTTGTTGTAAATGACCACTAACCCAGGAACTTTACCCAGTCTCTATCTACATTTCCATCTTTCCGCACCAAACTTTTGTTCTTACTGTCATGTGCCTTTTTACAATATTTTGATCATTATCTTTTCCTCTGTATCTTAATTTCACTCATTTCTTATTCCTGTATTTATTTGTGACACTTATTCCCCTAACATTACGTTGTGTCTCTTGCATTGCGTAGATTGTTTTATTTACTTCAAAGCCATGCCTGCTAAATGCAGCAGAATCCTAGTTGTGCTTTGAAGTAATGGTGCTTTTTATTTGGCTGGGCACAGTGTAAATGGGACTGTAAAAAGACACAAGGAGGGATCCGATAAGGTGTAAAAGCATGATCCCTGCTGTCAACTCTCTGTCCCGATAAAGGCAAACATTTTCTGCTTTCAAATTTATGTGTGGTAATCCAATAAAGACCACGTGAGGGCCTTGAGTGTCTCATTTCTCGTTCAGATGAGACAGAGATTCCCCTTCTACAAACAGTCTCTCTGTGTGCTGTGTAACCTTGTGCCCTCTCAGCGAACAAGCATGTGAGTGTGAATCAGTAATGACATTATATCCTTAAACTCTCTGCCTTATGCACACAAACATTCAAACAAACTGAATTTCAACTGGACCCTTCTAATCTGTACATGCTTCAGTGCTTTGCCCACTGAAGCACAGGGAGATGTGGAATGTTGTTAGTCATAGTGAAGCTTTCTGAGGAGAGTTTGATCCATGCTGGCTGTTCTGATTGGACTAATAAATTTTGATTTCTCTGGGAGCACTATTTGATTAGGTGTAGGGCTGATGCACTTTTCCCCACTTCACTGCCACATTGTAATTTATCAAACGAGAAATTCAAGACCTCACTATATATATTCTGTCATTACTGAGGAGTTAATGTTCTTCGCATATACATGTAATATCCAAGTTGTTACATGTATATAACAGGCTATACATAATGGCACTTTGATATGAATGTATAGTTTGTAGCTGAGGAAACATGCTGAAGTTGTCTTGTTTTGACATTTTGCTTACTTTAGTTTGTGAATGTGAACCACTCTAAATCAGGATGCTCAGAATCAATATATATACAGTATGTAGTAATTCATTCTCATTGGCATTTGGATTTTTAAATAGATGCCGTTTTAATGATGAATCCCCCTCAAGTATTCATGCATGGATAAAATCTACTGTACATGTTTAACGTGCTCCTATATATGTGCATAAAGTGATAGTGTACCCACATTTTTGAGTATGAAACTCTCCAAAAACATTGTTTGTTTTCTTATTGAAGGAATAGCTGACTTTTGGGAAATGTGCTATCCAGTAGCCATTCAGCTCAGACTAGCATAACAACTTGAAAAAAGCAGGAACAGCTAGCCTAGCTATGTGCACCACCTCTAAAGCTATTTAATTAAAGCAACACTAAGTAACTTTTCAAGTGATTCTGGAGAAAGATAGTCGATTGTTGAGTCTCATTCCCAAGTCGTCAAATACCAATGCTTTGCGTTGGCATCAGACCTGAGCCGCCACCCTAAAGCGCCTGTATTTGAAGACATGGGAAGGAGACTCAACAATCAACAATCTTTATCTAGAAAATTACACAGTGTTACTTTAACATATTATATCTAGTTTGTTAAATCTATACAAAAAACAATGTGTACAAAAGTTGTGGTTGTACTGGGGAATATGTGTCAGACTAGCCAATTTGTTTTCGGTCTTTATGCTAATCTAAGATACTAGTTGTAGGTTCATATACAGTATAGTGTACAAAAATGAGAGTGGTGTTGATCTTCTCATCTAACTCTTAGCAAGACGGCAAATACCGGTAAGCATGTTTCCCAAAATGTTGCAGTATCGCTTTAACAAAGAACAGCAGCTGTGGTTACCATTAATTATCTTAATTACAACTGATTCCAATGGTGACAAAATGTCTGTAGAAACGTCTCCAACCAGTCCTGCATCATTGTTGATTATTACACAAAAATATGGTTAAATACAGTGCTTCTGCGTTGCACTTTTTCTTTCTTTCTATAAAAGTAGTTTATTTAGCTGTGCGATGGTGAAATGGCTGTTTGGAATGTAACTGAACACAGAATTCCATATCAGAGAAGTTGACTATGGTGCAGGATTGGTTTGCAAGGTTTCTGTGGATGATTTTCCATATTTTTTCAGCATGAACATTTTCTCACTCATGAGGCCCACATGAGTTCAAGCTCAACACACCTGGTTTTTCTTTGAAAAGGTAACCCTCAAATCTTTTTAGCCACTTTTCAAGACTAAAAGGGGTAAGTGTTTCATACTCAAATGCATACAATTAGATTTTGTATGTAGTGTCACAAGTACATAGATCTCAATGTATTTTGACTACACTTAAAGTAAGCACGTTTGTGAGACTTGCCATTTTTAAAATAATTAGAATAGTATGTGAAGTTTTACTGTTTATATTGCAAATTAACATACTTGCGTTTTTCCAAGTTAGACACAAGAAGGTATTTAAAATTGCATATTCTTATTAGGAATGAGTAGTTCAAACCATTTAGGTAAACCACATGCTCAGGAGGCCCACTTTTCTCTCAGTGATACCACAGTTACTGGGACAGCTATCTGGCAGTGCACTTTTTCTATTGTAAAGTGCTAGAATATCATAATTTGAGGCCTGCCTCAAAATACAAATACATCTTGGCAACATGTAACAGAATAGAGCTCTACTTGTTCTTCTCTTAAAACTTCATTTTTACTTTAATGAGTATCGTATGATGTAAGGAAGAAAATAATCTTAAAAAGTAACCCCCGTCATGTAATATCAGTCAATTGATTGGATACAATATCAATTTAAATGCAAAAGGAAAAGGAGGATCAGGTAACTACATTTTTACTCACTTACAGCAACATTTTACACTTTGTTATATTCTGATAAGACAGTACTTTATCCAGCAGTTACCAGATTTAAAATCGTGACAAGGTGTCCTACAAACAACCTTCTGGTTAAATTGCCTGTGGACCACTGTGCCGTGTTTGCTAAATGTTAATTTATGTACCTCAAGTTGTGTGTGTGTGCATGTCTCTAAGATACTATTAATAGTACATGTGGTTCTGCATGGTGGGGGAGAGAGAGAGAGATGGCGGGGGAGGGTAGAGATATCCCCTTAGCTTTTCAGTATACAGAATTGCAAGAAGGAGTCACTTGCCAGTCTCAGTAGCCCTCCTTTGCCCTCTCCTCCCTTTTGCTTTCCTAGTGGTCTTGCAGAGGCCAGTAGTAGGATTATAATGCTTCTCCTCTCTGCTCCTCCCCTCGGGGGCTCTATCGTTGCCATGGTTGGCCTGCCCTAGAGGAGGAGGAGGAGGAGGGGCAGGGCGGAGGAGGATTCTTACTCACTACTGAAGGCAGAGCGAAGGGCGCCTCGCTCTCAGATGACACCTCCTGCTTCCCTGAACGTCCTTGAGAAATTGACCCTGGTATCGTTTAGTAACCAGCGTGATTAGCAATTTAGAGGGTCAAGTAATTTAGGCAGTCATTCGGGAGCAATGTAAAATGTCAAAAATACATTATTTTTTTTTATTCTATAATTTTGATGAATCTCACATGTAAGCTTGCAGAGGGTAGGCCATCTGTAAGAGCCCATCCAGCTTCCTCTCTTAAAACATTAATATTAATACAGTTTTCAGCTACAGTGTATCTTCTGTCAAATATTGTCCTGGAGACCTGTTGTGACATTACATTAAGAGTATTCAGAAAATCATTCATAAATGCTTTGCTATATCAAGAGCTAGGTGTAAGATGAATTAAATTAATATTTGATATGTATTTGTCTAAATATCAGAGACATTTTGTAAGCAGTTCCTCTTATACTCTTAATGTTGATGTAGCAATCAAGGGCATTACTCCATCCCAAAATTACTATTTTACTCTAAAGATAAATGGTTGATGCAGGGTATTCCAGCTGTTTCATGTACTTGTCTTTTGTTGATTTCTTGTGAGCACTTATGTCTTCACTTCATACTCCTACACAGATCATATAAAAACAGCACACAGCCTACAGCTAATACAGCATGGGTGGAAGCATTTAAACAGCTTTGAGCCCCAGTTCTGTGATAAGGGTTGACTGTCTCTGTCTTACAGAACCAAAGATCAGTGCCTCTGATCAGATCATCCTGTCAGCGGACAGCACTAGCAAACCAGTTACGCTGCAGTGTAACCTCACCACTGCTCAAAGTCCCCACAAAGAAAGCTTCTGGATGAAGAATGGACAGGAGATCTCCAATACACGGACAGAGCAGAGGAACACAGCATACAGGTGACAAACAGCTTCCTCTCCATGTAGTAAGTAGGACACATTTTGGGAGAGAGGACAATGCGGAAAATGAGTGCTCCCAGCAATGGAAAGTGAATGAGAATTTATCTAAATGTTTCATGTAAAATAGTGACTATGCAGGCAAAAAACAATGCAGAAAATCTTGCATGTTGAAAAGCAGGACCTTGCTGAGACAAAGGCATTACATTGTAAATGGGTCAGACCACAGCGTTGCAGATGCTGTTTCTATTCTACAATAAGTAGTCATTGTTTTGCACAATTTTTATAGACAACTCATCAATGCTAGATTGTATCAGCAGTCATCTTCAATCAGTTACTGAGGCAATCAATAAACAAGGCACTGTAATTTAGAAACAAGTGTATGGTTTGTATCTTTCAGTGATAATAATGAAATAATCTTAAAGGGACAGTTCACCCCAAAAATTTTAATCTAGATTGTTTTGATGCGAGTTACCCTGGCTGTAGAGATTTCTGCCTTTTCTCAAATATAAAATAAATAGACTTGTTTTGTGGAGCTCAAAGCACCAATAAAATACTCAACAGCACTGTCTCTATCCAGAAATCATGACGCTGTTACTCAAGATAATCCACAGATCTTGTTGTCAGCAGTTTCCTGTAGGAACTATTTTCTTTCTACAGACTACACTGTATCACCGCACAGAAGGAAACGCACATCTACTCATGGACGACAGGCTTGTGGTCATGACAGGGTGGGATGTAAACATTAATGGCGTCTTCCTCGGCTGAGCTGTAATGTCAGCTGGGTTCGACAGCTAGCCTCTTATTCATGAGTAGATGCATGCTGCCTTCAGTGCAGTGATACAGAAGAATAATAGTTCCTACATGAAACTGCTCGCAATAAGGTCTGTGGATTATCTCGAGTAACTGGGTCATGATTTCTGGAAAGAAATATTGGTGCTGAGTTTTTTAAATTTAACTTTTGTTCTTTTTGGTGCTTTGAGCACAAGACAAGTAAAATCTAGTTCCATTATATTTGAGAAAAGGCAGAAATGTCTACAGTGGATATCTCGTAACAATCTAGATGGATAAAGAGCACTGCAAGCCAGAGGAAAAATCCGTATTTTTGATTTGGGAGTGAAATGTAGACTTGTTGAGAACACTGCTGAATTAAGCACCCTATTTCTTTTAAATATCTTTAGATCACCATTAATGTATGTCAATGCTGAGGACTCCTGGCTTTCTCTCCCATTTGAGTTAAAAAATAATCATGCATTAATTCGCTCTTAATCTAAATATTGAACAATACCTATGCATCGAACAAGAAAAAAAAAGAAGCATCATAGTCTAAAGTACCAACTAGTTGTTAGTTCCTGCTGTCACACAGTATAACCATTGGAGCACAAAGCCACTGTTGCCCCCGTAGACATCCCACAGACTCTTCCTAGCCACAAGATAAGACCAATTGGTCACTTCCTTGTCACATTACATCAGTGATACTCTGAAGATTAAGCTAAAATGCCTGTGGTGCCCTTCACTGCAGAATTCAGAGCTGCTGTTCTGTAATATAACAGCGTAATGCCAAAATTTTGTCTCCCCTGGCTTTGTAGGCCCCTGAAGCTTTCACTGTTGTAGTCCAAAATAATTACTGAAGTTAAACTGAAATCAGTTGACTTTATTTTTTGACTACAGTGCAAGTTAGTAATTACAAGTACAAGAGGTAATTTAAAGTTATGATATCAGTGTTTTTTTGTATTTTGTCAAAGAATCGCTAAACCACGGTCGGATGATTCCGGGGAATACATGTGTGTTTACACATTTGACATGGCACCGAATGCAAATGCCACAATTGAAGTCAAAGGTAAGATGCCCCTGTGGCATGTTACAACTGAACCTTTGTTACATTAATGACACACATGACTTGTTCCAAATAAAAAAATCTGACAACTGATTTCTTCTGAGAGATGAGTGTCCTAGAAAAGTTAATATCCCAAAGCTGTGTGAAGAGGGTCCTTGTTGACAAAGAAGATTTGAATTCATCCAGTGCAGCGGTGTTGACAGGGCGGAATCCGGAGGCTGCTGTCACTCTCGGCTTTCACTGAGACAACAGTCTAGCAAAATGGACAGGCACTGCACATGCTCACCAAAATATACAAACACAAGCCCTCTAGGAGGCATCCTTAAGGGCAGTCATAAACGCTTTAAAACTGAATTAAACTGATGATTTTAGATTTGTAAATAACTTTAATATTTCATAGATTTAGTAATGGTTTAAGTTGAGAAAATTAAAAAGGACAGCCTATGTAATAGCTAGAAACCCTAACCTAAGAACTACTCTGCAGGTTTCATTCAAGCTGACAGCAAAGCCATCAACTTGAATAAGGATTCTTCTTTGAGAAAGGGCAAGTGAAACCCTGTTCAAGAGAAGCTTGCCTGTGTGTAGTGCTTAAGCCAATTTGCTGTGGCATGGCTATGGTGCATACTGAGCATGCCCTGCCTCTTATTCTGCGGCTGTCTTAAAGCGCTGCCTGATTGCGTAACATGGGTGATGACCGTGTGTGTTCTGCTTTCACTGGATTGTGAGATGATGGGACTCATCGCCATTCAAACTGAAGTGTCCTAGCTGTCACAAGACTGCAGGCCTGTGACTGTTGAGGCTTGCTATCTGTCCCCTGGAGAAAGAGTCAGTCTTTAAACCAAATGGATGATACATGATTTTGTCCTTTAAATAGGCCTACATTCTGAGTTTAAAATAAATTAAAACAGTAGTACAAGTGCTAGTTCTTAAATGCTCTTGTGATTTTCTAGAGGTGTTGGAGATCTTTTGTGACCCAGGTAGCAAGCCCACTGTTATGCTAGCCAGCATTGCACTGCGCTTCTGGCAGCAGTTCACTGAGATCCCTCGCCTACAGTGTCCTTGGCACACTCATCCTTGCAGGACTCTGCTCAGAGGCAGCAGATGGAGGGTTCTGTGATGTTGTAGGATTAAGGCTCTGAATCCGGTGGCAGCCATCTCTGTGGCAGGAGTGGAGTTTATTGTCTGTGATACTAAGCTTACCACAGATAAATATTTGTATACCTCATATTTCTCAAATTTTAGTAAATGTGAAGCACATTTCTATGAAATGTTCTATGTTTTAAGATGCATACTGATAATCCCCTGCTAAACTAATTGTCTAAGTCAATACAATTCTATCAATTCTCAAAATCAAAATGTGAAGCTCCATAAACATAAAATGCGAAAAGCAACTAATGAAATGATTTAATGGCTCTTTAACATCTCATGTCATCCTAATCAGCTATTTTTCTATTCTTTCTGACAGCTTTGACCTTGCCCCCCCTTGCATGTCCCTCTCACATTGATGTGTCACTTTACTTCTGTCTACCACATACAGATTACTTGTCACAGTAATAGTAGTCAGGGGTGTGAAATGGAGGTTTCTGCCTGTTTTAGCACCACTCTGAGGGCCGTCTCCGTGCTGTCACTCACTGACATAATACAGTCAGGACGAGTCGCAAATGAGCTTGGCCACTCCCCTGCTCAGGGAGCACGTGTGCACCATAATTAGAGTGGGGTGATGTCACCAAAGAGCTCAAAGCCCTCCTGCCCTGTTATCCATGTGTATGCTCACTCCAGGCCTCTCCCTTATCCTGCTTAATTGCATGGAAAGAATTATTGTAATTTTGAGGCTTAGTGGAAAAGTGGGAACACTCATCTTACTCACCTTTGGGAAAGACTCTGTTCTACTGATCAATTTGACTTGGCATCTGTTGCAGTGCTTTATGATATATGCCGGAATTTATTAAAATCATAACTACATGTTGCAGTTTTAGTGTCAGCTTATTCATTAATCAGGGCCAATTCACACACGTTTTCTTTTGGCTCAAAATCAAAACTTTTGTGAAATTCACTATGGAATTATTTTGAATGGGAACATCTGGCTCTCATATAATGCTGATCCACCCCCTCTTCCATGACATCCTTATGTTGTATTCAAATGCCTTTATCTCTTTCAGACTGATATTCCCTATTGCCAGGGGTTTGGTGGTGGGGGTGTATGTCCACACAAAATAATTGCACACCCAAATCAGTACTTGAGTGTGTAGCAGTAGTCCACCCTTACTCCTCGGCAAGTCTCTACTAGTAAACAGTTATCTACTACTAAAAAACCTGCCAGTAACTACTACTTAAATAAAAGAGTACCTCTTTATTTTAGCAAAGTCATAACAGCTTCTTTTTTTTTTTTAGAAAGAATGATGTAAAAAAAAACCTACATATAGATTGTCTAGTTAAAAATGATTGAAATGTAAGAAACATGATACAACACAAATTCAGTAATCTCTGTGTGAGACACTGAATGAAGTGATGACATGACTTCAAATAATGATGCAATTTGATGCATGTAATTTTGGAAAATATATTTAAAAAGCCTACTATGATTAATTTTGACTCCAAGAAAAAAGCGTCAAATATGGAAAACTTAAATAATAAACCCCACTATAGAGACTCCTACACTCCTCTCTCTTAAACAGACATCTGAATAACACATTATTACCATAGCCTGGGCAGCTAACCATGCTTTCCTTATTCATGCCATCTGGTAGGAGTTAAAACATTTCTTTAAATGTCTTACCTCTGCCAACACAGCTAATGATCAACTTTATTTATTTATTTTACCTTTCCAGCAAAACCTGATATCACTGGACACAAGCGAAGTGAAAATAAAAATGAGGGGGGAAATGCAATGCTTTACTGCAAGTCTGTTGGTTACCCACATCCCACCTGGACATGGCGTAAAGTGGACGGAACATCCTACACGGTAAATGTACATATGTATATACTGTACAGTATACAGACATATAAATATAAAAACTGAGAAACTGAAAGAGACAGAAATATAGGTACAATACAATAAAGGGCAGACTATACATCTACTCCAGATGAAGCATTTTAACATATGTTCAATGTAATTAACTTTGAGAAATTAACTTTGTGTTCCAGGACATTGACAACTCCACTGGACGCTTCTTCATCACTAACAGAGACAACTACACAGAGCTCAACATACTAAACCTGGATATAAACACAGATCCTGGAAAATACGAATGCAATGCAACTAACGTGATTGGAAACACTGCCGAGACCACTATACTACGGGTGCGCAGCCACCTTGCACCACTCTGGCCTTTCCTGGGTGTGCTAGCAGAAATTATAATCCTAGTAGTTATCATCGTTGTGTACGAGAAACGCAAGACACCAGACGACATTATTGATGGTAAGAAAACCTTTTCTCTGTTCGTAGCCATAGGCACTAGTAACATTATGTTCAAACTACAACAATGCAACTCAAAACTCTTGAGATATTCAAGATTTTTTGTCCGGTGTCTGAGCTTTGCAATAAAATAGGGCTGCAACTAACAATTATTTTTCTTATTGATTAATCTGACAATTATTTTTGTTTAATGTATGATTGTTTTGTGTGTAAAATATCAAAAAAATTGTAAAAAAAAAAGCCCAAAGTGATGCTTTCAACTGTTTCTTAACCAACAGTCCAAAATCCAAAGACTCTTCATTTACCATCTTAAATGTCAAAGAAAATCCTTACATTTAAAAAGCTGAAGCCAGCAATTGTTTGAGATTTTTGCTTGAAAAATGACTTAAACAATTAATTGATTATGAAAATAGTTGGGAACTAATTTTCTTTTGATGGACCAATTGATTAAATCGACTAATTGTTGCAGCTCTACCATAAAGGTAGTGCAAAATTTCAAAGATGCATCACTTATGTACTGTACATACTGGCCTGAAACTGAGACCAAGAGATACGGTTTTAATTATGTTAAATCAAGGTTGCTTTGAACTGACCTTTCCAAGAGTTGGCTGTTCGCGTGCTGTGCTAATGGAAATGGTAACACACATTTGTTTCCCATGTTGACAGCAGAATAACAATATTTATAAACGTGTGGCTGTAGCTATAAAACATAAGTTTGACTATCTAACTAAATTGAT
>JBBPCS010000943.1:3478-21497 GCA_037974645.1 Hollardia meadi | reverse complement strand
TATAAATAAATTTATTAATTTCCCCCCCCCCCCCCCCCCCCCTCCCTTTTTTCCTAATGGCAACATAATCTTAATGGGTGGTAAGTGAAAGATCCTGCATGATTTTGGAGATTTTTGTATGTTTTTATGAGCCAACTGCCTGTACACAAAAATATGATCTTTGATGAGATAGTAACACAGTAAATTAGGATTATTTTTTGAGTTAAATAAAAAACTTGTCTCCATCCATTTTCTTTTTTCATAGGTTGAACCATAACATCAGATACTGTATGTTTCCTCGGGTGATAGTCAGACATTTTGATGATGGATTAAAATGCATGCATCGTCGTAGAGCCATAATCTTTAGTCATATTAAAAGCTCAAAGAATAAACTTTTAGTCTGTTCCCAACTGATCATAAATTTTAAAATAAAATGCATTCCTGTACAACAATGTTAGCATTCGTAATGTCACATTCTAACCTAATCATGTGAGTTAAAGAAGTCAAAAACAATTAAAGACCAAACCTGATCAAACATCCAGGAATGGGAGTAGTAAATCAACTTATCTACTTCGACTATGTTAGCTAAAGTAATTAGCAAATACAGACAACTGAGGTACAATCCGTAATATTCAATTGTACTTTAACATATTCAAATCCAACCACCAGCACGTTTTGACAGAGTTTCAAATGATCATCATCAAGTGTGGCCCCTGCTTGCTGAATACTTATTAACTGACATATAATTAAAAACAAATCTCAATCTCATTTATGACATTTTAAATGAAAGTGATCGATAAATGAGAATATAAATGGAAAAATAGAAAAATGGAAAGACGCATTAAAACATCATATAAATTATCACTTAAATCTTTCTTTGCAGTCGCTGGAACTCAGTTTTGGTTATACTATAATGGTACTAAATGTGATTATGGTGTGATTCAATATGATCATGTGAGCATTCAACCATTCCTTGTTACTGCCTCACACAAACTGTTCTTACTGCACACTTTTTGGATTAAGTCACCCAAGCAGTTGCACTGTAGATGGGCAGGTAGACCCATTTATCCTAGCAATATTGAGGCTGCAAACTACCCATAAAACTTTCTTTTATTATTAGGACCACTCTGAAAGCACTGGTTCTTTTCAATAAGAACATCTACTGCAGCGAATACTTAAACCTGGTATGCAGGACTTAAGCTCATTACCGTCAGATAAATCTCTCTGTATTTCGCTGTATACCAGAGTTTTTTAATCGGCGCCGGTGGCAACATTCCAGCACTGGCTCACCGGTAGCATTTTAACAAAGATTGGTTTTCCAGAGCAGAAGGAGGGAGCAACTGTAGAGATGGAGTAGGTTTTTACATGGGGTACAGGCTACAACAACTAAAAATATGTGGGAACCTATGGTGTCTTAACCCTTTATAGGGCACTCATTGAAATACTTGGAAATTCAAAATTTCAACCCTACAGGAGGATATTACAAGACTCATTATATTATAATAATATAAATATATAATATTTATATTATATATATTATTATTTTGTTACAACACTGAAGTTACCAAATATGGTCCCTCGCCCGACAAAGGGTTAAGCATGTCAACAGAGGCGGAAGACAGAAGTTCCGCACTGCAGGTTTAAATATCTAGTCCTTTAATACCAGATGACCTTTGTTTTTAATGTAATCTACAGAATGAAAAACACTGTACTCTATTAAAACTAATAAAGCTGTGGTATTAAAGACTGTTAAGATTTAAAATAAGCCATTGAGATTACACCTCATTAATAAAAGAAACACAGGGTCCAAGAAATATGGAACAGGGTAATTCATAAATAAAGTATTGATTTCTTTCATTCCAAATCAAAATATTAATTCCTTTGATGTTGTCAATATACTTTAACTAATTTCTGCATATCTGCATTTCCCTGTCATAAGATCAGCTGCTCCATTCAACAAAAGAAATGTCCTGTGTTTTCAGACGAAGTCAAAATCACATATGAATGTGACAAGATCAAAACGTCTACAAAGCCCAAGGCTTTTCCAGCCACCAAAGGTTCTGTGTCTCCTCTACCCATGATGCTTGTCTTTTTTTCATTTTTGAATAAAACAAAAACACAAAACCACATGTCGCCCCAACAAAATGAATCAACTAAATCTACTAAAGATTGAGCAAACAGAGCTTCAGGATACATCCTGGCTTTCATTCATGCACAAAAAAAGATTTACTCAGTCAAATGTGTAGAAATGTAGATAAACATTCAATGTCTTGAGGTGTTCATCAGATGTGATGCTGTTTCTATCTTTTATTTTAGGGCCCACTAATATGAGTCACTCCAAGTTGGCAACTGGATTCCTACACATTATTAATAATAGGTTTTAAAAGGTTTTCCATAACTTTTCCACCATATTTTACCCCATTTCCATGATTTTATTTAAGTATTTTAAAATCGGTCAGGCCTATATTGCAATCATAGGGTACAATAATTACATTCTTTTTCTGAGCCTATGTACCAGGTTTTCACCTGCCCCGATCCAAGAACGGATGTGCAGGTCCAATTGTTTGATTTGGAAAGCTTTGTTCGGGCTCTTGTCGAACATCATTATGTAACCAGCTTCCCTGGGCACCTATTTGACAAGAAATGTGAAGCTAGGGCACACACCCAAATGTGGAGAGGTATGCACACTTTGTTTACCCACATATAAAATTTGGCCACCATTCCACTGTTGGGAAGCATAGCCCTGAAAAGCTCACCTGTGTTAGCACACGACGGCACGGCATAATGTGAGAACATCGTCTTCATTGCCCACATCACTTCAGCTGATAGCAGATCATTGAATGTGCCAACGTTCCAATGTCCAACATTGTGGTGCAGAGCCTACATTTAGTACAGCTAGCGTCCCCCACTCTCTTGAGCCATATTTTATTAAACACGCACTTCCCAGGTACTTTTGTAGATAAGCAAACTGTTAATACTAACTTAACTCACGTGTTAAAGATTCCCAACGCCAACTATCTGCATATGCCTGTGTATCATGTGATACTAGTGACATTTTGGTCCCGCAGTGCAGAACTAGATTTTGAATTATTAATACAAGAAATGTATTTCATGGAACATTAGACATGTTTTGGCATGTATAACAATATTTTAAACAATAGCCAAAACAATGTATATTCAAAACTTTTCCGATATATTCTGTAATTCCATACCATTTCCAAGCGTAGGAAACACTTTCTAATTTCAGAACTTGTCCAGGAATTTTATGGAAACCATAGGAACCCTGTAGTAAAGAATCAACAGATAGAGCTTCCGGGAGATTTACTTAAGATTTACTCAGTCAAAAGTGTGACGCCGAGTTCTAACTGCATGCGAGTGTCCAACATCGCGTTGCTCACTGTCTACATTGAGTCCATTAAATATGCACCTCTGTTGGGTGCTGAAAATCAGACTGGAGGCACAAGCATTCCTGTAAAAGATGGGTCAGTTTGATGAGATAGCCAATTTCCCTGCATATGTACTTTTTAAACAGAAAACCCGTTTTATATTGTGATATTTAATGTTCCCCTCCCGACTGTCTAAAATACATTAAAAAAATACTCTGCTATGACTAATATTTTATTTAACCGTTTTTTCCCCACATTAAAAATAAAAAAATAAAAACCCTGAAAAGGGACTGGAAGGTAATCTACTCTTTCTCCCTCATTGAGAAATTCTGGATCTATGAATCACAGGCCTTGCGCCCCGCCCACCACCACTGTTTACGCTAGGTTGACCGCTGAAAGATCAGATCAAAATGGCTACGTTACATGTTTGAGCCTCAGTCAGACCGGAACTCAGATGAGGAGTCTGTCGTGCACCAAAATCCGTGACTAGCAGCAGTCTTTCTTTTTTTTAAAATCTTAACTCGGTGTACACTTTACCCAGTGAATGCAATCACACAATCAGGTTTAGGGTGACTGTCTGAAATGTATTAATTATTTAATGCTGTCCAAAATAGTATTTATTGATGTTTCACTACCCACTTATTAAACATATAATAAGTAAAAAAATTTCTTTTAGTTTATTAAGTACTATAGATATCAGTTTACAATAGCTACCAGATCATATTTCTTAAACTTTTCTCAATTACTAACCATTATTTAATGCAGAATTTATTTCTTTATGGTTACTATTGTTGAAAAACATGCATAAACATCTGCTATCTCTATTATCAACTTCTTAAATAGTTAACTACTTGATAATTAAAAAATAAAAACAAAAACGGACACTTTACTACTATACTATACTTGCTTAAAATACATGCAAACACACACATACCCTAAAGCTCAAGTAAGCTCTGTTCATGTCCTCTAGTTTGGTTTCATCTATCAGAAAAATGAAGCGATTAAGGTGGATTATATTTTCCATGTTTACGCCATTCAAATCAGGAATGAGGACTCCCTACTTACGATGCACAGCCTCTCTAAAATCTCCTTTTAGCATCCTGTATTCCCGAAGGTTTTGGCCCGTCGGTGTGCATTATGAATTCTGGTCTCTTGATGGCTTAGCTGTTTGAACACTTTTATACTTCACAGGCAAGGGCTCTGAGACAGAGGCTGGCATTTCTACCCTGTGTTTCAAAACCAGTTGCTAAAATTACAGATTGTACAAATTACATTTTGCTGTGTGACGTTTTGCTAAGTAACAGCTAACTTTAAGCAATGACATTAATTTTAAGCTAAAAAAAACAACCTTGCACCCGCTTACTATATTTTTTGATTACGTTAAAAAAGCTTACTCTAAAAGACTTGATGCGCTGCAATGACTATTATAAACTATCAATCTCATACATTAAAAATCTGTTGTTTTTTTTGTGCTTGCAAAGCCATTATAGTAAACATAGCTTTTGTGGTGTGAGGTGTGAAAATGGTGAGATATGCAGACAGATGTTTCTCCTCCAAGTGATCACAGAACCATGTTTTGTGTCTAACATTATAACCTGCCATAATCTGCTCCATATTAATGCCATGGAATGCTGCTTATCTCTGACTTAAAGCTGCATGGAATATATGTCACTGTGACTGGTTCCTTACCTGTTGGCGCATTTTCATCTGTATGCCAAACACCGCCCACCATGTCAACCCCAAGGCTGTGGGTTTTTGAACTAATGTGTCACTCAATGCAACAATATCCACTATTATTCACCAGTTCCTCTACCTGTGGTGTTTCTTACCATTACATTGTAATGTATGTTATTTTATTGCACTGGTATATGGTGAGAAAGAATTTTATATGCTTGGTCCCACTGAAAAAAAATATTGCTTAAAAATAAATGTTTATTTCTATTCACCTTATGTCGATCTGAATGGAATTCATATTGAATAGAGGGATAATAACACTGTTTACTGAATTAATATAACCTCTAGATGCTGAGAGAAGGCTTTGAAGAGATTTGTGTTTTTATGCCAAGTCAGTCACAATATCACACTCATGTACTAGGCGCTTTCAAAATCATTATGAAATTGGTGAGTGTAATTAAAAGATGGCTTTAAGTGAGCCATCTGTAACCCTCCTACACATATGCTCCGTCTGAACAGAACAGAAAGCCCATGAGAGTCAGATGGCATGAGAGGTTAAGTTTACAATCCTTGGCGTTAAAGATGTGGTTGTTTAAGAGACCATATCACAGTGTTTTGTTTTGTTTTTTCAGCCCTTCTACTCTAAATGTCACTAGTAGTGACATTTTTCCACAAGCATATAGTCGTGTTTTATTAATGGGTTTTTACCACCTTCTAGCCTTTAGTGCCCAAAAACCTTTATTATTGCAAGAAGCTACTAAACTAACTACTTTGGTATTTGCTTCTTTCCCTTTTGAATTTGTTTATCAGAAACAAAGCTTGTATATACAGAGCTGTTAAGCAGCTCACTGCCATGTCTGTGATGTCACAGCTTCCCACCAGTGCACGACTCTGCCCCACCAGTATTCAAAGCAATCTGTGCTTTTCAGCTGCATCATCACACAATATTAATGTTGCTGCAACACAGGTATTTTCCTTTTATCATTATCTCATAATTAACTTCTGTGTTCTCTTTTTGTCCTGTACACTTCTCGTGCCAAAGATGATGAACCAGTTGGACCAATGTAAGTATATAAATATTAATTTTGCTACAAGTAAGATTCATACAGAAATACTTGGTACAGTGATTTGAATTGCAATTACCTTTAGGTGACTAAATCATAACTGCTTCTCTCCTAGGAAAACAAATTCAACAAACAACCACAAGGACAAAAACATTCGCCAGAGGAATACAAAATAAGCAATTTACTCAAGTAAGACATTGTTGAAGGGGATGGGGGCTAAATATAGAACTCACTGTGAGGAATATCCATAGTCACGCCTTCTCTTGATTTTCTCTTCACAGATGAGATGGCTAAACTGCATTTTTTGACTACACGACGGTGTCAGAGGTGGACAGAGCACTGGGCAGTTTTGGAAAAAAAGCATATCTTGTCTCATTTTATGAGAAACAATATCAGCGTAACACTGGCAACAAAAAGAACATAATGGCTGTCTTAAGCATGCCTTATTCAGTCTTACGTGGAGATTTCAGGATGACGAATAGTGACTAAAACCACCACAAAAGGTGTACACATTTTTAATGTGCTGTTGGTGTCTCCTTTATTAATTTTATCATATCCTCAAATGAGGTGATCCCTTTTGTATTACATATCATGTACAATGCATGCAAGATAATTACGCAATAGGATACTCAGAATAGACACTTTCTGTTGTTATCCCTCATGTGGCTTTTTTTGCATCTAAAATGTTTTTTTATGGAGTCATCCTTATAGTTAGTTTTATTCTTAAAGATTTGTATAGCATATCATGGTCATTTAACTATGTTTGATTTTGTGACAAGAAGTCCACTTTTACCAGAACTTAAATTGTGAAGCAAGGGCTTCAATATCCGGCAGTATTTACATTTAATTGAGAGTGATTACATAAAATGATTACTGTGTGTATATCTAAAGAAAAATGATATGTGTATTATTTTTACTTCTTTCCAGAGTAACTTAGGTGTCTTGTATATGTTGAAGTATGAGTGTTCAAATGATAGGAAATATGTAAAAAAAATATTTTTTTTAATATTTCCCAATTTCATTTATTGATTTTTATTTTTTCTTTCTCTTTAACTGGATAGCATGGCTATAATCCTATGCAATATGTATTCTTATATAGATATATGGAGAGCAGTTTGTTTTACTGAGTGAAGCTTTAATATTGTGGGATCACTTGGAAGCTGGCATAGCAAAATTCACTGCTGTAGCTGCATGACTCCCGTTTCAATACAATGTATCCATGTATGTTGCGGTGGAAATGGACCTGCATTAAGGTGGTAACAGAGGGACCAGAGTATATAGCCACGATCAAACATTTCAGTGAGACCAATATTTTTTTTCTTAATAAAAAGTTTGAAAATGAATCCAGATATATATATTTTGTTTAATTTTGCAAGTTCTTCCTCTAACCGCATTAATTCAATACAATTCAAAGCATCCTCTTGAGGCCATATACCATAACAACTAATGTGTAACAACATTTCAAACAACATCGGCAGCACAGCAAGAAACACTCCCCCACCACCACCAGGCACTGCCTACACAAACTGTATAAGAAAAAAACTGCATTGCACTGACTTGACCTTTCTGCCTTCAGCCGTTGTTGAGATTCCTCACTCTTCAAGCAGTTTCCTCAGCTCCCCCTCCACCTTCTCCACAAATGCATGAAAGCTGGGATCCAGCAAACAAACACGCAGAATGGGCTCCAAGTCACCTTGTGCCAAAAAGCTGTGGCGATATACTTCAGGCAGAGTCACAGCAGTCTCTCCCAAAAAGTGCTGTGAAAGGTCCAGCAAATATTCTTTTTTTTAAATTTAAATTAGAAATAATAAACACTTAATGGAGTAACCTTTGTTAGTGTTCATAATTTAAGGAAGCTAATTAACGGAGCACTCTGCACCTCATTAAAATCAATGAAAATATTGTGCTCCTTAGTGAATTTTAACACAAAACTACAGCAAATGTGTTGCACGGTGGATGTTGAATTTTCTTAGGTGCTAGCTCTCACTTTTAAAGATCAATACCTGGGTGAGACGCTTGATGGACAATGATCCTTGGACAACCTCAGGCTCAGCTCCCATAGTCTGTGCCTGCCAAGTCTGCTGATGGGTTACATACAAAAGAAAAAAGATTTGACGAACATGGCATGACACCACAGGGTTAAGAGGCCAATCAATGGCTTCATTACTAATTGAACAATATCAACCCCTCAAATCCCTTTCATCTTCTCTGTGAACTCCTTCAGCGTGTCTGTCTGTGTCTGTGTGTCTTTCGCTAAAGGTCACATTAAAACCCATGGCCAGTCCAGTCCTTTCTCAGTACTTCATGTCAAATGTTGTAATCCAGTTGGCTGGGTCTAAATTTTTACACAGAATTCAATTTCTACCAAACCATATGCTCTATGAGTGTTATGAGTGCTCTGTGAGAGCTATGAGTGTTTTCAAGTTTGAAAATAAATATAAGGTCATTGAAATGTAGCAGATCTGAATGAGCATCAACAATCTCATCCCTAATGTGTGTCATTCGCAGAGGGTGAATTTCAACGGGTTAAATTCTTTCGATGACATGTTGTATTGTTGTTATTCGTTTGTTTTCATATTCAACAATTTGACTGTTACAGGCAATATTAAGAAATAATTTCTTCAATGGCTAAAAGGGTATGCCACTTTGATGGTTGTGTTTCTAAATTAATTTTATTATTGCTGTATTACAGCATATTGGGACATACTTAATTCTATGCCATATAATGTATTGTGACTGGCTAATGCATCTTGTCCATCTCAGTCCACCTACTGTAGCTGTAGTATCACCTATAAAGATAAGAAAGTATTGTAAATAGCACCATCTAGTGAGAATACTATGGCCACTGTTCATGAGGCTAAACACAGCATTGCGACAATACTGTTGATTAAGCAATGAGTAATGAATATATGTCAAATTACATTGATCTACTTTTTAAAAAAATAAAAAATAAAATAAATAAATACTGTCCAAAAAATGGTGACGTACAAGATTAGTGTCTCATTTCTACCAAAGTAAGATGATGACAGGAAGAAAAAAGCAGTAGCTCTTTGATTCTGTACAGCCACAAATCCGACTCTCAGCTTCAAGTTCCCACTCATGTCATTAGCCTTTTCGTGTCATTGGCTATTTCTATAGGCAAGACATTTTAAATATACAAACATCTGATCTGTGCGCTGTGATTACAACATAAAAATTATTTTATTATTTATTTACTGAGTTGTAAAGTGGCCAACCTGTATCGCTGGTGCAGAGACCTCAGCAGGGGGCTGATTAGGAGCCGGCAGGGCATCGTCCTGAGTGATAGGTATGTACTCCCTCAGTTTTTCCACAACAGTTGAACACTCTTTTATAGCCTCTGCCCTGCTACTTCCATCAAACTGCATCCTTATCATGCGGCCCTCTCCCTGCAGAAATCCACAAATATATTTAATCTGTATTTGTCATTCCAATCTGTACCAATGAAAACAAACTGGTTGTTTGTATGTGGCTTTTGTGAGATCAGCATCTCATTAAGTAAAAAAAAAAAAAAAGTTTGGTATACAAGAAGACTGTTGAATTGGATGTGTGGGCCACTCATGTCTCAACAATACATTTCACAAAAAAACTAGCTAGATAATTTCATTATGTGGAGGCCGTTCATCACCTGAATAAACAGCATAAAAACCTAACCTAGATTATTATTAGTTGAATATGTTAATTAAGTTATTAAGACAGACCTTGAGAAAATACTACCCATTGCAGCATTGCAATGCATCTCACACCTCACCTTCACAGTGAATCGAAACATCAGGTTATCAGATTTCTGGCGTACTTTGAGAATATCAGAACCACAGAGCAAAGGTATTGTATCCTGAGAAAGGACAAGAGAATACACGTCAGCAGCCAGGACATGGAACTGTTGTATTCACAGCCTACATTAACTCATTATTAAAATACAAACAAAACATTTCTGGTAAATTGTAAGAATGTGAAAAGAGAGTATTAGATTTTTATCAAGCTGACTGGGGGGAAAAAAACAGTTACCTAAAAATGTCTGCAGGGGTCTCTGTTTACTCAGTAACCTCAGCTTTGAGGCTTATGATAAGCCTTGCTATCAAACAACAATAGCATAATATTTTGATCAGCCTATTTTATTGAATGTGCTTTAGACATACATTCGTTTTGACTTTGAAAGTAGGAACAACGGCACTGCAGCAGGCGGTAGGAGCTCTACTGTACTGCAGCACCATCATTACACATCGATTGTTAATAATATACTTTTTTTTTTTTTTTTTTAAACTGATAGCACCATCATGCTTAGTAATTTAGTAACAATGAGCTGTCTCTGGTTGCAGTGCAAAAAAAACTATTGCTGGTATAACACCTAGTGTAATTGTGGAAATAAACACATAATATATAATTAAAAGCAGACTTATGGTTTTTGAAGATACGCTTGTACTCTGTGAGATATTCAAATGCTTTATTACACACCAATTAATGAAACACATTGGATTGGACATTGAATATTAATTTTCATTCTAAATCCAGAATAGATGTTTCCACAAAGACAAAGATGTGAAATGAAAATTATGTGAATCATACTCTGTGGCCTTCACAGTCACCAGCTCCCTGCTCAAGATATATGGGAGATTTTTGACCGAGACAGTGCTCATCATCAAAAACGCCAAATGATGGACTATATTTTGGAAGAATGGTGTTTAATACCTTCAGTGCTGTTCCAAAAACGTGTATAATCTAAGCCAAGGAGCACTGAAGCTGCTCTAGTGGGTCAACAGTTTCCAAAACATTTTATGTAGCTTTTCCTTTAAATTGTCACCATCTGTTGCATGTCAGTATGAATAACTGCCATATACTGTACATGTGCATTTACAGAGGACTGAGTTTACTTTGCTGGGGGTTGCCCGTTAAGTCAGGAGTATCCATATTTGAAGGAGAGCACAGAAGCTCCTCAATAACACCCTGATTGTTCCAAAACAATTTCAAAACTTCCCTTCAGACCTTATCGTGTACCCTATAGGCCTAAGCTCTCTGTATTGGAGGTTTCTGAGCATTCACTGCACCAATCTATAATAGACCAGTCTATCATCCTCTGTGAAAGCTCTCTGCAGTCTGACCTGAATATCTGTCTGGCTCAGCACCCTGGCGCGGCAAGATAGCTGTGTCACCTGCCAGAACTTCATTAATGAGACACTGAGTAGTCCCTCAAATTTTTTGTTGTCTGCAAGGTAAGAAGTTAACTTTTGATTGATTTAAAGGCCACTATAACTGCTAAAAGCCCTAAATTCAAGTTGTACTTTTACTAAATATTATGTTCAACATGATGTCTGCACTGTAACACACCACCTAAAATTGGCTTAACCCACAGCTAACTTCAGTAATTAATTTCCCTTATTATCCACAACTGATATTGACGCACTTCTGCAATTATGATGTATATATCACTCTGCTATGCCAGGGCTGGCAACAAACCAACTCACGAACAGTTCAAGTCCACGTTCTATGAGGCATATAAAATACAAATTGAATCAAGGCGTGTAAATTCATGCCCAACCTGACTACCTCGCAAAATATTTCTATCAAAGTCTAAACCAAGCCTAAAGTGAGTTAAAGCTTTTAGTTGAGCCTGGACCTTAAATGCTTCCCAATAATATTCTTTAACTGATTTTGAACTTGTACCCAAAAACTGTCTGAGGCTTGACCTAACCAAAACAATCCAATCCAGTCCAGTCACTCCCATCGGATCTAAGCAGAAATGTCAAGCTCTTCAGCAGAATATTTCATATGGCCTTCATCGAAGCCTTTTATCTGGAAAGCATATTTCTGTTGGAGATTTACATCCCAGAAAATCTGTAAAGAGAATCGTGCGCTTTTTCTTCAACAATTTTGTACAAGGTGTAACTGAAAAACGCTACTATGTACTATTCTTATGGTCTTTACATTAATATATAGATTATTGTTTACTTCTTTATATTCACGGGAAATCAATTAAAACATAAAAATGAACACAAAAGCTACAATGTAATGGCACATGATGCATTCAGTGGCAAAGCAGTAATGTCTCATTCAGGAATGTCACGTTTGGAGCAGCATTACTAATAATTTAAAGAATTCACATTTAATGTTCCCTTCATATGGACAGTGGTGGAAAAATAACTAACTAGGCCTACATTTACTCAAGTACTGTACTTAAGTACAATGTTGAGGTACTCGTACTGTTGAGTATTTCCATGTTCTTCTAATTTATACTTCTACTTCACTACAATACAGAGGCAAATATTGTATCTTTTATGCCACAACATTTATTAGAGAACTTAAGTTAATAGTTACTTTTCAGATTTTGTTTAATAATACAAATTATTATCAACAAATAAATATTGATGTTTTGATATTGTGGATTAAGATAAAACTTTATTGATCTCTGAGGGAAAATTCACAAGCTACACCATAAAATAAACGATATAAATTAGTTAAACCCCCTTTACCAGCTTCAAGATTAAAGAGATTAACACATTAATGCATCAGTAATTATAATGCAATACTGTAATATACATTATTCTGAAATATGCCTTTCTGCATAATAAATACCATTACTTTTGGTACTTTAAGTATATTTTGATAGCAATACTTTTGTACCTTTACTTAAACCTGCAGTATGGAACTTCTGTCTCCCTCCTCTGACAGTGACAGTAATTACAAGAACACTGTCAATGTGCATTGGCTCTGACATACTTGTTGTAGTTGCTGTAGCCTCTAGCCACTACTGAAGCCTACTCTGTTGCTACAGCTGCTCCCCCTTCTACACAGAAAAAACAATCTTTGCTAAAACGTATCGATACCAGTGAGCCAGGGCGGGAAAGTCCCCACCGACACAAGTTTAAAAACTCCAGTATACTGTGAAATACGGAGAGATTTATCTAGCCGTAATCAGCATCTCCTTTGGCAAAGGCTTAGAAGTAATGGACATTTGTTTATATGAATGAAGTCACACACTCCAGATTTAAGTCAAAATGTAAATGCATGGCTTTTACTTGAAGGAGTATTTTTACAGAGTGGTAACGCTACTTTTACTTAAGTACAAGTTCTAGTTACGTCTTCCATCTCTTCATATTGTAGAGGACAACCAGTCATAACAACTGTGGTGTACTACAGATTGCCAGTGTCAGAGCATGACGATTGCAGCTTCAGCCTTAAATAATGTCAAGCAATTCCCCTATAGACACAATTTATTTTGAATTACAGAGCTTCGAGTACAAGTGCACTGCAACACCTGTGCAACACAGTGTATCTGGCACTGACACCTGCTACAGTCTAGAGTTGAGGCCGGATCGAAGCTAAACACACAGTGTACCAGGATCTGGAAAGTAAGGCTTGATGTTCAGTTGTTATGTGCATATCATAAGGAAGACAACATGCATGGAAAACAAAACGACAAAAAGGAGTCAACAGTCACTAAAGCCACATAGTCTTCTTACCAAGCTTTCCTTTCCCTGCAATACCAGCAAGTATCCAGATTCAACAATTGTGAGGATGATTTCTGGTTTATTGCCATGTGTCTCATATACCTGTTGAAGAAAAGAGAACATTAGCTAGTGCAAAGTTAAAGTGAGTAGTTAGTTTTCCTCATCAAGTGATTATGATCAATATATCCATTTTAGAGGGAGTTTGGTCAAAACTGTGACATTTTTTCAAATTAAGGTGAATGAGGCAGTCCATAAGTATTGATTTATATAGTTTTATCTGTGCAATGAGACTTTGGGCATGTGATTTGGCACCTCAATTCTTAATGCAGGACTTCTTCAAAAACAGCACCCCCAAATGTCAGTCTTATCAGCTCACGACTGATATTTTGAAAAAAGTCTTCCACACAGTGGTTCTCAAATTATTGTTCTAGTTATGAAACAAACCACTACAATATTTATATCCGTAGCTTACCTCAAATCCCCTTCACAAGTTAGATTCCCAAAGCACATGCAGGTCGAAAAGGTCATGAATTCATTTTCATAAAGGTCGAATAAATGACCTACAGTAATATGTTGCTGATACTTTCATCCTTTCACATTATTTTGACTAATCTATTGTTGAATTTTGTGTCTACATCTGGAAATCTGTGTGTATTTTGTTTTCATATCAACCTCCATGTGAGTACCAAAACTGAATTTAAATCAGGGCTGGGGATCCCTGCAGAGCTGTTTTACTTGAGAGCAGAGCTTCAAACAAAGGTCTTATCAGTCAACATGAATTCTCTCCAGCATAAACTGTAAAGGCTCCAAATGCCTTTTTACAGCTTCCTAAATGAAAGCTGGATGCAATAAAAACTGCTTTTCTTATTTTCATATCGTAGTTGATTGAATACCTACCTTGAATAAGGTTTTTGACTAATGCTAAGGCAAAGTAAGCATTTTCAGATCATCAATATGAGCTCTTATTTTTTCACTTAATTATTAATTGATTTACCAATGTGTACAAGTGTGGTGAAAATATCCACACTTGTACATCCTACATCCTGTTTATCTTTACTTGTGTACTCAACCCGAAATAATTTGGGGTAGCAACCCTAAAGTATTTCTTTTAAATGGATGCAGCCCGATTGTGGTTGTGTTTACAGTAAATGTATTAATATCTATTGATAAAATGTATTTAGCACTATTTGACTTTGTCTTTCTTTGTTAAAACAGTTAAATAGAATACAGGAATTAAGGAGATACTTAATATCCAGCTGGTCCTAATTTTTGCTTATTTAAAGTAGACTGTATCATTACATTAATGGGAAATAACATTAATATAATATTCATATAAGTTGATGCACATAAAAAGTATTATGTACATTTATATATTATATACATGTATTTTCAAGCATTGTACAAGAATATGTCAGTTTGGGCTATCATTTTCTGAATAAAAAAAAGTTTTTAATGAAACTCAAGGACCAGCAGAATACTTACATAGTCTAGGGGATCATTACGAAAATACCTTTAAAATTGTGGTTAAAGTTGTTTAACAATCTTCTTGTTCAGAGAAAAAAAAGATAAACTATAACAAAACTATAAACTTGACTGGGGTGTCTTGACCAGCGTTACATGAGAGAAAGAAACTGAAGTTAGTATCCTAGCTAGCAGGTAGGTCCCAAATTAAACTTTGGGGTCCCAAATTAAACTTTGGGACCTACCTAACGTTACTTACAATGTTTAACGTGAGGTTCATTCAGATTTGTTTACACGATACAGCTAATACCTGCAATAATAGTAGCTTTGACCTGCCACCGCTAACTGGGAATACGGACAGCTAATGTCATTAGCTGCTAACGTTATCTTAATGGGAAAACTAGCTAATCTTAGCTAGCTAGCATAATTCAGTGTAGTAAGTATTAAGTAAACGTAAGTACCTTCCAAGGCGTTGCTCCTGTTTCTCCAGAGCCTGGAACAAGACGCCCATAGCGTTTTAACCTCCATGCCTTACTGGTGGCCATTTCCAAGTGTTTTATTGATATTTTTCTGAGGGGAAAAAACACCCGACGTGCTAATTTAACGAGCGAGACACAACAGTCAAGATTCTGGTTTTGTGATTTGTCCTGTTAGTCCACTGGGTCCTTCTGGCGCCTTTGGCTTTGGACTCCACTCTGGCCGATTTTCTGGTCAATACAGTACAAACATACTTTTCTGCCATAAAATCTAATTTTATGATACCTATAATGTTTTTGGCCATCATAGAGAAGTTAATTAAATGACGTTTTAGCATTTAGGTCGTATCTATTAGTGCTGTTGTACTGGACTGCATTATATTCAGGGGTGTTTCTAATTTTCTTCTCCCGTCATGTAAATAGAGAGGTTAAAAAAATTGAACATTATAAACTTCATAAAGATAGATGTAATAATAAAGTGCCCTCTGGGTGTTAAAAATGGTGCAGAAACAGTTTGGAAACATAAAAAAAATTAAAACGACCAAATCAAAGGTCCCCTAAAGGTCAATTTTAACATGTTTGAAAGTTTGTGGTACTGACTTATTGTGACCTGAACACTCTGAATAGATGTTCCTGTGTTGTTAATTAGAATGATTGAATAATGATGACTGTATTCCATGCAGGTGTACCACTTCCAGGTCTCTGATGTTGTGTATGTGCTGGCTCACTGGCATGGTTCATTTGGGCACATCCCTAAGCTGGAAGTCTGCTTCTTCATGCTTCAGGTAAGTAAACTTTCACGGGGATTGTACAGATATGTTCACTTTGTTGTTGTTTTTTTAATCTGTGTATATGTATAAAGTTTCCAATTGTTTTCATCTCTGTTTCAACCCCCTCCTCCAGACAGGAGTTGAATCATAGTGAACTTGCTTGACACGCATGTCTGCACATTTCCTGTTTGGGATTTTGGAGATGGTTTTACAAAGTGTTCCCAAGGCCATGTAGTAATATCTTTAATACAATCATGTGTTTCACAAAGTGGTGAACCTCGCCCTATTCATGTTTGGAGCATTCCACAACTTTCCCAGTCTTTGGTTGTCCCCGTCCCAACTTGTTTGAAACATGTTGCTGGCATCAAATTCAGAATAAGTATATATTTACAAAAATCAATGAAGTTGATGAGGTCAAACCTTAATTATATTGTCTTTGTACTGTTTTCAATTTAGTAAAAGGGATTAGCAAACTATTACATTCTGCTTTATGTTTTACACAGTGTCCCATCTTTTTTGGAACTGAGGATGCAACAAGGGCTAATATATTGGTCAGGCTCTAATAGATTTTTCTGACCACTACACCACTACATACCTTGTTATCAAGGTACCCGAAAAAATGCCCCCAAGGGACTCTGCATTTACTTGCTTACCTTTCTCTCTCCCTTCAGATTGCAACTATATGTTCATGAATAAAATTCTGAAAGGGGATGCATAGATTCATTTTGAATGGGGATCCAAAGTTAAATAAAAATTGAGTCCAGTAAAAAAAAATTTATTTATTTATTTTTTACTTTTTTACATTAAGTCTAGCAGGTCTTTCTTTACACCACAATAAGAGACACTCAATCAAAAATTCTGACTTTGAAATTCTGTTATCTGTGAAAATCAGTCATCTATTGATGTCATTTCTATGTAAGTGTACACAATGTCACTTATCAATGTGAGAGAATTTTCATTATTTTAAGATACCATAAATCAGTATTGAAATTAGATCATTTCACTTGCGTTTACATTATACAAATTTTGCATCATACCTGGAGTCCTTTTTCCACTCTTATACATTTTTGGAGGATTAATCAATGACATTTTGCCAAGCATCTTGCTAAGAAGACCATTTAAAAAAAATGACCTTAGACTAATTATAATGTGAGTATTTTGGGTTTGCCTGGGAACCTATTAAGTTTTAATGAGTCTTAAGTCTATAATGATAGAGCCAATAGGACAAGTTTTTTCATGGCCATATTGAAATGTATTACAAAAAAATGAAAAGGATCCGCATACAATGAAAACTTTCACGCCCCTACTTTGAGAATAATTGACATAAATTCAGGCTACACAAGGTACTTCCTTTTTAAATTAATGTGGTAAATAATTAATTATTTTGGGGAAATTTAATGCCCATAACACATCATTGCTGTTGATATTACTTAATTATGTACATTTGATTTATAGGATTAGATAGCATACTGGAACAACAAGGAAACATTATAATTATTCAGAATAATTTAAGTGTTCATTTCATTATTCTCACTACAATATGCCTTGATTTTTGTTTTTGTTTGTTATGGAAGAAAATATTTCAAAATAGTTTGGGCTATGCGTTGTGGCACCATGGGGATATATTGTGAATTACGAATCCCCAATTGGACAAATAATATGAAATTACAGTGTAAACATGTACTTACTTATATGTATTGCCATCTGAGAGGTCAGTGCCTGTTTGATAAAAACATCTTTAGCCAG
>JBBPCS010000942.1:0-14621 GCA_037974645.1 Hollardia meadi | reverse complement strand
GGTAGAGTGGAGCAGAGGTGAGGTGAATGGAAATTTACTAGGACCAGGTCTGACAGAGAGTGAATCATGACACTCTGGTCATTCAAGCATACAGCCTCAAATCAAGTAGTTGTTCTGTTTTCTTTTTAATGAGCACATGAATCACACAGCAAACAAACACTATTGCCGCATTCATAATTAATTTGTGCTATATGTTTTTGTAAGCCCTGATAAAAATTTCCTATTCGCTATGCAGATAATTTTTATACAGTTACTGTCAGATTTTATGGTTGCTATTTATTTGTATCCTTTTCCCCTAATCTGTTAGATCTTATATGTGCTTTGGCAACTCAAATGTATTTATGTCACAATAATAAAGCAAAAAAAACAAAAACAAAAACCTGAATCTGCATTTGTGTGCTATAGTTTGTGCAGGTGAATGCCAGGAACAGAGAGAGTGGGAGAGATAAGCAATATGGTCAAGTGTTTATTCCAGTTTTTTGGAAAAATTAGAATAATTTCCACTTTTGCACTGACTTTCTTGTGATGACCCAAGTCCAGAAGGTAGTGAAAATATTGAATGAAGGTTTATTTGAAGATAGATTACAACAGCACAGCAGTTGATTTTTATCCAAGGTTACATCTCAGCCTGGTCCATTACCAACTTGATGTTATATTCCTACTTGTATAACACTAGCTGCATGTTTCCCTTGTTGTAAATAACAAAATATATCCTACCTGTATTCTAGAACTAAAAAACAGAATGATAGCAAATATAAATATAAACTTGGCATAGTCTGTTTATTAGGGGTGTGCATCTCTCCCTTATATGATGATCTGATATGCGTCTAGATACATGGGCTTCAATACAATTCAGGGATACATTTTCAATATGGGAGGATTTGCATCGAATCGATTCGATGCGATGCAATCCGATACAGTTGTTAACATTATACTCTATTCAAAATATACATAAAATGTTGTATGAATTTGAATAATATTAGAATGTATAAATCAAGTATGAGAACATCATAAACAATTTACCAGATACAGCTGTGCTTAAGTGGCTCTTACAGATGTCAAATGTTGAGAATGAAAAAAAAAAAAAAGGGACAAGTTTTCACTGGCAAGGATTGGACTTATTTCAAAGCTTGCCAAGTGTTATTTTTATCTTCCATGAATAAAAAAAAGCTTGTCATTATTTGGTAAGGCCATGAAGCTTTTTCAAAGCTCTGAAACTTTATTTTTCAGTCTTCAGAACAGGTTCATGAGGAATATCTGTGTCATAATCCCAGTGACGGTACAAATATGTTTCCTGGTCTATGTGATTTCAAATAATGATCTATATTTCTTTTTTTTTCTCTATTTTTTTCTCGTGCTTTATCTCCATTCTCTCTACTGATTTGGATGGTGGTGCTTGGGTTTGACCAAGAGAGTGACCTGGGTTTGTTAAGCTTTACAAACCATAAGGCAGGAGTCTGACCTCCTAACATCTGCTCTGGGAATTCAAAGTAGCACTGTAGTGTGAATAATAACAAAACAACAGTTTAGTGTACATGTACTTTGACATGGTTTAGCCAAAACATAGCTGGACAGACTGATATTGTAGGAGGGATGAATAGATAATAGACATCAATAAAATGCATGCTACATATTCATTATGCTTGAATGTATTAAAAAATATACTGCCACAGTGTATTATTAACAGCAGTCACTCTTCATTTATATACATGCACATTTTCAATAATAATATTAAGAAAAACCTTGTATCCCATTTCCCACGAAAATTCTCGCATTTAAACATTTTTTTTTTTAACCATATTTGAAATAAGCTGTCACGGATCCAGCAGTGACCTCAGGATTTTTCCATGTTCTTTTTTCCCTCCTGTCTCCCCTCCCCAGTATAGGAACCATGGTCTTCCACACCACCTGTGCCAGATTGTTCAGTCAGTCTCCTCTGGTTCAGAATCTCTGCCGCCTGCACATGACGCCTGAATCCCTTCCTGACAAACTTTGAAAAGATCAGTCTCTTCCTTGTCCTGGAAGCCCTAGATCAGCTCGCTCCTCATGGACCTGCCCTCCTGTGAGCCTGCCTGCCTGCACGTTCTCCTGTCAGTCTGCCAGCCTCGACCATAAACATCTGATTCATCTCCAGCCTGGACTTTGTTAATTGCTCCACATCTCAAGATTAGCAACTTTTACGATAAAACTCACTAAAACTGTTTCTGTCTCTGTGTCTGCTTTTAGGTCCTTAGTCTACCGGTACAAAATGTAACAGAACAATCTGGCCCAAAAGATTTGGACCCAACACACACAGACTCTCTCCATTAGGCTTTAGCCTCTCAAGGCGCCTTAGTTGGACAACATGAAAAAGTAATCTGTGATGTGATTGAAACCCTTCGAGGACTCACCACCAGTGTTCACCAACTCTCTGGTCAAATGGAACAATATAACTAATTACCTGCCAACCTCCTCTGCCTCTATAGTTATGCCCTCAACCTCTGCCTCTGCTTCAGGTCCTCCAGCTGCTACCCTGGCTCAGGTCATTCCAGCTCCCTGTGAACCGTTAATGCCCATCCCCGAACGATATGCAGATGATCTGGGTTCTTGTGGCCTTCAACTTATGCCACAGATAAGTCCTATGTTTCATTTGTTATGAATTTACTCATAGGAAAAGCAGCTCAGTGGGTGTCAGCTCTATGGGAAAGTGCCTCCCCTATCTGTATTTCTTTTCCTCTGTTCATGTCTGAAATTAAAGTTTTTGACCATGCAGTCCAGGGAAAAGAAGCTGCAACTCCGCTCTTAACCCTCTGTCAAGGCACACAGTTAGTTGCTATAGTTATGCAATAGAATTTAGGATTAAGAAAAAGTGGGTGGAATGAAGTGGCACTACTGGGGGCCTTTATTCGACGTTTAAGTGAAGAAATCAAGGATGAGTTAGCTGCTAGGGATGAAACAGACTCCCTTGAAGCCCTAATTTTCTTAGCTGTTTGTCTGGATAACCATGTTAGAGAAGCGAAAGAGAGAAAGCTGGGTGTTCTAGGGGGCACTCCTCCCATTCCCAATCATCTAAAGTTACATAATCCCCACATAGACTGGTTAACCGGATCTATAGTCTCCCTCCACCATTAGACCACCAGATTTGTCCCCTGTGCCTCCTGAGTACCATGATTTAGCTGACGTTTTCAGCAAACACGAGCTCTCTCTAACCCGCCACATAACCCTGCTAGTCGTTTGTATAGTCTGTCTCGACCAGAGAGGGAGTCCATGGAGACGTACATTCATGACTCTTCAGCTGCTGGTTTGATTCGTCTGTCCTCCTCCCCTGTAGGTGCAGGTTTTTTCTTTGTGGCCAAAAAAGATAAAACTTTAAGATTGTGTATTGATTATCGAGACCTGAATGAAATCACCATTAAGAATAAGTATTTCTTGCCTCTCATCAACTCCTCGTTCAAACCTTTGTACACAGCCACCATCTTCTCCAAGCTCGACCTACCTAACACTTATCATTTAGTATGGATCCCAGAGGGGGAAAACTGCATTTAAGACTCCCCTAGGCCATTTTGAGTATGTAGTCATGCCTTTTGGTCTCACTAATGCTCCTGCAGATTTCCAGTCTCTGGTTAATGATGTCCTCCGAAACATGTTGAACCGCTTCGTTTTTGTCTACCTCTGATACTTTGTTTTTTTCTCATATGACTGAACACAAGCAACACGTATGCCTAGTCTTACAACTGGTACTTCCGTTTGTTTTCTCAGCTTCAATATTGAACCCAGTCAAATCAAATCAGACCCCGCCAAAGTTCAAGCTGTGGCTGAATGGCCCACTCCCTCATCCTGCAAACTGCTACAGCGCTTCGGTTTATCAGAGACAGTAGGGTTGCAGCCCCATTAACCAAACTTGCATCCTCATCCTCCCCTTTTACGTGGTCATCTGAAGCTAAAGAGGCCTTTAATTGGCTTAAAAAAACTGTTTACCACAGCCCCAGTTCTAACCCATCCAGATCCCTAAAAACAATTCATAGGCAATTCAAGTTGACGCCTCAGACTCTGGAGTGGGGGCTCTCCTTACTCAGCACTCTGCAGATGACAAGAAACTTCATACATGTGCCTTCTTCTCCCAACAACTTTGTTCAGCCGAGAGGAACTATTATTTGGGAAACCATGAGCTCTTGGCAGTTGTCTTGGCCCTCCAGGACTGGAGGAATTGACTGGAGGACTCGGAACAGTCTTTTGTAGTTTGGAATGACCACAAGAATATCTCCTGTCTCCAATCAGCTAAGAGACTTAACTCCCACCAGGCTCGCTGGTCTCTTTTCCTCAGCAGATTTAACTTCACCCTTACCTACCGTCCTGGATCCCGAAATATTAAGTCAGACGCCCTCTCACACCAGTCAACCCCAGAGATGGCCACTCAGGAACCAGAGAACATCCTGCTGTCTTCCTGTGTGGTGCTGCAACGTGGGATGTGGAGGTGGAGACTCTTGACTGGAGACTCTTGATGCCCAGCATACTCAACGCAATCCAGGTAACAGTCCTCCTAACCTTCTATTTGTGCCTGATTTTCAGAAATCCCAGGTGCTTCAATGGGGACACTTCTCTAAACTCTCCTGTCACCCTGGCTTCAAAATGACCCTGCACTTCATCCGTCAACCCTTCTGGTGGCCTTCCATGTCCCGTGATACTCGAGTCTTCATCTCCGCCTGCTCCGTCTGTGCCTGTAGCAAGTCATCTCATCCAGCTGGTCAGTTGTGCCCTCTACCTGTCCCCAAACAACCCTGGTCTCAAATGGCAGTGGATTTTGTTACTGGACTGCCTCCCTCTAATGGTAACACCACCAACTCACAAATGTTGACTGTTTCTCCAAAGCTATGTGCTTTATCCCTCTGCCCAAATTACTTACAGCTTTAGAAACATCAGACCTCCTCAGGACATTGTTACCGACCGTGGACCTCAGGTCTCATCCCAGGTGTGGAAGCCTTCTGTCAAGCCTTGGATGCAATGGCCTGCCACCTGCCCACGACGCCTGCATCCCTTCATGACACACTTCGACAAAATTAGTCTCTTCCTCATTCCTGGAAGCCCTGGATCAGCTCGCTCCTCGCAGACCTGCCCTCCTGTCAGCCTGCATGCCTGCCAGCCTGAATGTTCTCCTGTCAGTCTGCCAGCATCAAGCACACGCTTCTGATTCATCTCCAGCCAGGACTTTGCTCATCAGTCCACATCTCAAGTAGTAACTTTTACAATAAAACTCACCAAAACTGTCTCTGTCTCTGCTTCTGCTTTTGGGTCCCTTGTCTACGGTACAAAACGTAACATAAGCTCCCTAATAACAACAACAGTGTCAAACTATCTAACATTTACATACATGCTGGTAAACCTACAGTATATTTATCAAACCATAATTCCCATATAAAACTAGTGCATATATTAATTGTTTCAGAAGCATAGATATGTTGATATGTTTTTTCTTGAGCAGTATGAACTAAGGTAAAAAAAGAAAAAGAAAAAAAGAAGGTAATAAAGTTGCTTAACCAGGTAACCAATCAAGTAAATCACTCAGACTATCACTAAGACTAAATAAAACACTGCAGCAGATCAATTATAATCTTATCTAATTATAAACACTCCAAAACACTCCAAAAGAAAATGGATGAACAAATGCTAATTAATAACTAATCAATTAATGTATGAAATAATATAAAATAATACAAACACATTCAAAAGCTGCATCCCTTTCATTGTCATTGATATTGACTTTATCAGTGTAGACTAATTCTCCTTGTTTTGTTTTGTGCTTTGCTTTTTCGTCGATTTTTTCAGGGTTCACAGTAGAATAGGTAAAAAATTGATTGATTATGTACTAGTACTACAGTAGAGCTAAATAAAGTTAAATAGAGAATAAAGTTTCTCTATAAAAGTTTGTAAATTAGTAAAAATCAAAACATGTCATTTCCAGCCCTTACGCATTAAAACGTGGTAGTTTACTAAATTTCAGCATAGTTACTGCTATGTGTCAGGGTTGGACTTACGTTATGCGTTATGTGGTGATGTGACCTCTGTGGCTCTACCAAAACAGATGACTTTGTGTTAAATATACAATTATTGTTGCTTCTTCCACTTTTGCACTTACTGGTAAACATTCATTCAGAAATGTGCATTGTGTGAAAATATATACAAACAAACAATGAAAACAAAAAACTCAGAAAATAAACTATTCTAAAATATGAGTTCTGGCCTCATAACAGCCCTGACAATGGGTAAGGTCCTGGCCGCAAAATGAAAGAGGAGAGTTTAAACCCAAAAGCCACATTCAGGAACTTATTTACTTGGAAGTCACTCAGATGTCAGGACAGCTGTTGTAGCTTTGCTGTTAAAGGATCAAAGTGTGACAAGGAAGGGGACTAGTCTGCAACGCTCTTTCTGTTGGGAATCTCTCTCAACCTCTCTCTTCTTCATAACAGTGAATGAGGATCAACTAGTGCTGTTTTATAAGACAGTTTGGTGCCATGGCGTCAAATGCCAGCCACATGTTAGAGGCTGCCTTGGAGCAAATGGATGACATTATTGCCGGTAAGAGCTTCTGTTTTCATTATGATCTCCAATAGACTGCTCAGTTTGTACTTGTGAGCCTCAATAGAAACGACACTAGCCACATGGTTTTCATATACATATCGAATGAACAGATAAAAAAAATTGTAAGGTTTTTTAAATTGTGATAGAAAAGTTCAAAACTGGAGCCAGAAAAGAAGCGAGCTAGTAAAGTGAAGATGCGAGACCACTTTGTTTCAGCTGGAGAGGTTTGACTGATTGTTTGTTTTTGATCAGATGTATATTTTTCTCCTCGCTTAATTCTCCTTCACTCAGGCACTCACTCAGTTATACTGTTTTGTACTTGTATTGCTTCTCCTTGATCTCATATCTCTCATAGCACTAACTGCATAAACTCCAACTAACTAACCAGTGCATTTCCTTCTGTACTTTCTAGTAGAGGTGATACATTTTAGTCACTGCTGTTTGTCACAACCTCAGCAGTTGTTGCACAGGGTCAGAAGACAAGTATAAGTAGAGGTGACGGTCCAACCATTAGCACATCAGAAAGACAAACCACACCACAGATACCAGCTATGATCACACAGTGTTGCTGAAAATACCTCCAATTTACATTACAAAATGTTGCATTTGTCCACATAGTGTCCTGACTGCATTACTGTACCTTTGATTCAACTTCACATAGCATATATGAAAAGTACTTCATGCTACTTGATGATTACAGTAACCTAAAGTTGAATCTCTAATTTGTGGATTTCAGCACCCACAGTACAGTATTTAACCGTTTGATGCTATTTACATCCCATAAGCCACAAGGGAGCACAATGGTGCCCTCATGGGGTCATTTCAGTAACTACTCTTATTATACTGCAGCCTTACCCCTTTATCAGTTGTACATTCAGTGCTAGTCTCCAAGAAATTAGGGTGCTGGAATAATCATATTCTCAATCTCTCATGTGACTTTTTTTTGCTGATTTCCTGTTGTTCTTTCGTCTACAGGCAAAATGGGTGAAGGGCTGTTCAGTGCTCTTATGAGGTTAGGTGGTCAGGATTACCAGACTTCACAGTGTACCTCACAGTTGACTGTTCCCCCTCACATGGACCCTGCCCTGAAGGCTCTTCAGCTGACTGAGGCCCTCAGGGCAGTGCTGGAGGGCCAGGGGAGTGAGGAAGATCGGGACTCTCTCAGGAAACAAGTCTCCACTGATACAGCACACATTATACTAAAATGGCTGGAGCGAGATGCAGTGAGTACCGTGTCACACATGAAGGCCCTCAACACTCGGACAGGGATTGACAGCTCATAGCAGCATTATTTACGTAACACCAAGTATGCAAATCTCAGACCCAATCTGAAATATCCAATATATGAAAAGGGGCTATGTTAGAGAATTGTACTAAGGCATATACTACTACAGTCTACTGCATTCTACTACTTCAGAGTCCATGGGTTTTTATTAGTTGCATGATGTGGTGGTGGTCTTTGATCCTGGTCACCAACATATGGAGCACTTTTTCCTGTAGTGGGCTGAAAGCTGGATCCACTGCATACTGCACCGTTAATGAGATCCAGAGCTTCTGTTTAAAGTACAAGCAGTTGCACCCCCACTTTCACTGCCCAATTCTTTTTTTTCCTTCATTCCTAAAGCCCAGCATTACTCCTGTTGTCCCTTCTCTGCTACAAGTGTCTGGTCCAGGTTAGACACAACCAGTATTTGCCCTCTTCTACTTTACTCTACTTTATACTCACGTTTCCGCCACTGCCTCCTCCTCCTTCTCTTCTGCATCTTTTTTTTTTTTTTTTTTTTTTTTTTACAGACTTCTTGCTCTGCACAACATCTGACAAGCATGTGCTGCATAAAGTTTCCTCTCCCCTTGTGCCCCTTTAGGAAGCCCCACAAAAATTAGCTCGACCAAGAGGTACTTCAGACAGAGCGAGAGAACAGGCTAGAGGCAGATGGAGAGAGGAGCAGGAGACAGTAAGGGAGGACAGAGAAAGATGAGAGATCATGGGGTGCAGCAGAAATGCAGAGATATGGTAAATACTGAAGCAGTTTGAGCGTGCTTGCGAGAGAAAGCAGGAAAAAGAAAAAGGGGGAGTTAGAAAGAGGTAGAAAAAAGTGAAGAGAAGAAAGAAAGGGAGTACAGCCAACTGGCATAGTTTGAGTTATTCGGCTTGGCTCTAAAAGTCTCAGGCTGCCCAGACACCAAACCACACGGACTAAGGTCCTCTCTGCTCTTTCTGCAACTGCAATATGGACAAACTGTAAAAGGAGGAGAGTTGGATTCAGAGAGATCGAGAGCACAAAAGAGTTAAGAGCCATTTTTTTTTGTCTTGCTGTGGATTTTTGGTAAACTTTCATCCTCCTTGCTGCTTTGCATCAGTAGCTAAATTCTGTTAGTGTCTAACATTAAGAGACAGACCTACAGTACAATGGGCCTGCAGAATGGAGTATGATATTGATTTCTACAAACATTTTGCCTGGCTTAGGAAGGTAAGACACTCGCATGTCTCCTCCTCATAACTTACTGCACCAAAGTTGCACTAAGGATGTTTGTTGTTAAGTTTGCTTTTGCACTGTTGTTGCTTTTACAACATAAATCTGGTTGTCATGGTAGATCATTCTGGGAGAAACACATGTTCTGTTTGTGAGTTGAAGAGGTGTACTGCAGAATATGCAAAACATGCACTCATGCTTCTTTTAGACTGCAAAAGTTATTGCAAGCGTTTTAATTAGATATTTTTGACATTATAGCTAAAATATATTTAAATACGTTGGGGTGACATAGGGGTTAAATATTGAATGAACAAACTGGTCATGAGGTCAAATGTTTGAGGAGAATGATAAATGGATATGCATGTTAGCTGAGATCATTTCCTTCCACTTGAACCTATAGGGAGTCTTTGGACAACACATACCATCTTGCTACCATTAAGAAGTCATTAGTCTTCACTCCCTCCATTAGGGTATAATCTTACTGAATGTTAAATCTATAGAGGAAGCCTTTTCGTGCATATACTTGTCAATCACTATAAAGTAAAATTTTGAGCCTCAGGTTGTATCAAGGACAGGTATGATGACACTGTTTGAAGTACATTTTTCAAAATCTTTGTTAGGTAATTAAGTATACTAAGAAGAAATGTATTAATTAAACACTTTTCAACTCAAACACACAAGATGCTTTACAAGAATCACAAAAGATAAAAACACACTGAATGATGACACACATAGAAATACTATACCCTGTAATACAATGAAATACAAGGACAGCCACAAAAAAATGTAATCAACACCTCTCTGACAGTGTCAACAACAATTACAACTGTGTAATTTCACAAAGAAAGTCTGGACTATTATTTTGGATTGGATTATGATGTATATGTATGTAGTATTATGGCCACTAAGTGTGACTTTTGAAGGTTTGAAATGGCTGAAAAATAGTTTGAACTGGGAATGTGTGGAAAACAAATGCTATTAATCAATTAAGTTAAGTAAATGAATATCTTTAATTACACTTACACTTAATTACACAAAGTATTCTTACTGTACATTCCAATATTATACTGCTAAAGCCCATGAATTCAGAGTATATTAAAGGCTTAATATTTTTTGTTTTTGTAAATTATTGCAAACCACTTGAACTGGCTCATGTTGATGGATGCTCGGCTACATAATGTTTCCATGATTGTGGTTGAAAGCCTGGATTTCTGAGAAATTTGAGCTCATTTGGTTGCACTTTACTTCCCTTGCACACTGATGGTTCAGAACATTTCTTTTCCACTAATCAGCTGGTATAAAATGTTGTACACAACTTTTAATGCTGGATTAAGACTTCTAAATCTCTTAAAGACTTCTCCACACACAACCCACTGAATCAGAAGTTTGAGACTGAAAGATGTGTGTGTGTCTACATGCATCTATGTATCTGAGGCTATAACCTCATTAAAGACAACCAAATTCATCCCACTGGGCAACTGTTCTGTGTTAAGTACTTAATAGCTGACCTTTACTCTGAAGGTAAACCTCCATTCATCGGGCAACAGTGAGTCCTATCAGGAGCGTTTATCACGTCTGGAGGGAGACAAAGAGTCACTAATTCTGCAGGTGAGATTAGTCTCTCCTTCATTACAAAATGTAAAACAATTGTATCTCTGTCTGTCTCTGTTTGTATGAGCTTTATGTGACCTTTAAAAATGTTTGCTTTTTTGTGGCAACACACTTAACCCTAAAGCATAAAAGTGAATCAATTCCATGAGATATGAGCCTGCTTGAATAAAAGAGATGAAATGACAATACACTGTTAGTGGGAACTGATTGTTAACGGCGTCCATATCACATAACAGTGTTAGAGGAGAGGAAAAGAAGGAGAAAGGGCAAAGGTAGATCGGAGCATTGTGTTGTAAATGTTGCATAATTGCTGAATTTCTTTTCCACTGCATGGGCGAAGCAACCGTTACGAAGCTGGGTTTGGTGCTGTTGCAACACTAGAAAGTCTTGTTTTGTGTGGTGTGTTTGTCTGTGTATACAGTATATGTATGTGTAGGTGTGTGCAGTTATCAGGACTGCTGAACAAGTGCTTATCTTAGGCAGGTTGAGGCTAGCACCACCATGTGCTGCATCGTGTATGTGTGTGTAAGAGCAGGTGCCCTGTTTGTTTCTTCAGATCTCACATTAAACATTCCCTTGTAAAAAAAAAAAAGTGCTCCAGTTGGCTGGTTGGATCTGCATTTTAGAATGTGATTAGCTATCATGTAGCCTTGGTAGTTTTTCTCTGCGGATTTATATTTAACCTGCATTTGCTGACATTGCTGGAGCCACTGATGTGTTGCAAGCACTTAAACAAAGGCACAAAGAATCATTCCTTTCTTCCCAAAGGAACTGTGGGCACTGTTTGATCTAGCACAGATGTAGAATTTTCAACATAAAAGAGTGCAGCATTTAAATGAAAGTAGCTGATATTAAGGTCCTGTGATTAAACTCGCTAGCTAGGCGTGATAACAGTCTTAGCGAAAACAGTTGTGTTGTCATGTTTTGGTGTTGAATAAAGATTCTTATTTCTTTACATATACAAATACACACAGGTGAGTGTGCTGACAGACCAGGTGGAGGCTCAGGGGGCCAAGATCAGCGATCTACAGAGTTCTCTGGTGGAGCATCAACACAAGCTCAACTCCACAGAGGAGATGCTACAGCAGGTACAGAGTTTCACAGGCCTCAAATCAAAATATCTTACATTGGACATGACCAAAAGCTTAATGTATTACTGGACCAAAGTCAGGAACGTTGACATTTCACCAGGGCTCTTCCGTTCTTCCGTTTAATGAGAAATGACAGGGCCTCAGACTGTCTATCTTTTAAATATGACTCTTTTGCGGTTCCAATCTTTTCTCATAAGCTTCAGAATGCAACTCGGATGAGTTCTGCTTCCTGGGAAGAAATTCCAGTGCATCTGTGTGCAAATAACCTTGACGACCAAAATATTTAGGACACTCCGACTCATTCCACGACAGTGTCTCAGAGTGCATTTCAGGTTTATGCAGGGCCAGACTGGTCTGTCTGGGCAGGTGATTACAGCACCATTAGCCACACCCCAAACCTGTGACAAGAAAGAAAGACATAGAGAGTGAGGGGGAGTGACAGAGAGAGAGAGAGAGAGAGAGGCATAGAGAGAGAGAGAGAGAGAGAGAGAGAGAGAGAGAGAGAGAGAGAGGAACAACAGACTCTGCGAAACACTACAAAGAACACTGATTTTAATGGATGTATGAAACTTTAATCTACTGAAACTACCAGACGCTTGAAACCATTGCATCCATGAAGGAAAAACTCTTTCTTTTCCACTGGCAGACACTGAAGTAAGATGAATCAGGTATTACGCATGAATAGCTCGATCTTATAATGCTGCTCTTGTGAAATTTCCATTCAAAGTGGACTGTTTCAACTTATTCAGACGGATTTCATGAGTGACAGGAATGTGTCTTTCAGCTATCTGATGAATTGCGAACTCAAATCTCAGTGTCTGCTTATATGCAAAGTGTCGTATGAGTGCAGTGTATCAAAGGGCAGTCAGGGCTGGTTTCTCTGAGACATGGGTCAGTGTGAGGCTTTGGACCTGAGCCGTAAATCTCTTCCTGGTGACAAAGCTCTAATATTTTCCATGTGCACTCTAGAAGAAGAAGTCCAGCAATTTTCCGTAGCCCAAGTTTTAAATGGATGTATCTATATGTACTGTTTGCCTGCCTCATGCTCAGATGCTCATTTCTGGGCTTTAAGTGATTTAGCACCTGCTTGACACCAACCAAATTAGCATTACATCTGCCTGCATAGCCTGGTTAACTCTCCAGGCTGACAGCCAGATAGTTACAGAACTGCATAGCAGTCCCACTGTAGTCTTCTTCAGGACCAGGAAAAAATAATCCGTCAAAGTTATTTGAATTTCTTTCTACAAATGTTTTGCAGGCTCTCTCTCTCTCTCTCTCTCTCTCTCTCTCTCTCTCTCTCTCTCTCTCTCTCTCTGCTGTGTACTTTGAGTGAGCTGTGAAATAGGCATTATAAATAGTGGTCATGGGTTGTGTATATTTAGCCACTCAAACAGCGCCTGAAACCAGTGGGTTTGTCTGAGGGGATTGTCATTACAGAACTGGAAGCTTGCTGTGTCTCATACTTAATGTTGCCTTTGTTCAGTAAGTATTGAGTGCTTTGTGTCATTAAAGGGACAATGTATGTATGTATGTTTGTATGTTACCTGCATGTCTGTTTGTGTTGCTTCATGCCCTTGCTCTATGTTGTTGATGACAGGAGCTCCTGCATAGGACGTCACTGGAGAGCCAGAAGCTGAGTCTCATGGGGGAGGTGTCCTACCTGAAATTAAAGCTTGCAGACATGGAGGGAAAGCAGGGCCAGGGGGCTGAAAGGCAGCACAAAGCAGAGGTAGGGGTTCTCATACAGCCACCTATCTGCTGTGGTCAGAAAGGTTTTATTTTTATTTCAAGTTGTGTAGATGTGTTGTTTGTCAGAACTTGTTTAAAGCTAATATGTATCCATCAAAACAAGTTTGCCTTGCTTACTTAAATTCTGCAATTAAACTTCATAGTCTTGATTAGCAAATGTGTAAATGTGGATGCCATATATCCAATTGATTGTTTTACTGAGGACTGTTTGCAAGGAGGGATTGGTCCAGTTAAAACCTTCAGGAACTTCTGTTCTACTTCAGTCTTTGGAAATTTGAAACTAACTCTGCCAGGAATGACGAGGGTAAACACAAAAATCTGCATTGTGTTCTGATGGATCTAACCTTGAAGTCAGCTGCTGATTTTATGGAAGACCATAAACACTTTCTGGAAGGATGTAGGGAAACAGGCATCCAGACCTTGGCTCTGTTGTTCCTGGGCAAGGTCTACGGGAAGAAAACTGTCCAAGGGATTTAAATTTTTTGTTTTAAAACTGACTCGTGTATTTACCGATGTGTTAGGTTACCAGCAGACATCCTGGGCATTCAGTGGCCATATGAGTTGGAGAAAGGGGAAGCAGGGAAAGCAGCATTACTACCAGACAGGATACTGTAATGTATGTAGTTACTGTCAAAACATTGCTTGTCAAAGAGCCTTTGTGTCCTCAGGTTAAAATAGTTCAGGCATAGCAGAGCTTGCATGATGGATGGCGGGCCAAATATGAGTGTGTGTAGGCTTCAACCCAGAGAATTTTGTTCTTGGTGGTGGGTAACAGTTGTCTTTGCCATTTTGAAAAAAAGGACTTTCTTCCTAACCGGAGGCTTAAATGTTAAATTACACATTGATTTAAATTGTGTTTATATGGTGATTTATATTTCTATGCAGAAAGAAATGATATACTATAGGTGTGTTTTAGTAGTCAGCAGTGTTTCAGCACTTCTTACTCCTGCTTTCATCACGTGCACGTACAGCAGCTGCTTGGACTTAAGGAGAATAGGGAAAAATCGGCTTTGAACCCTTTACTGGCCTCATGCTGCCACTACTACAAAACATGTCTACACAAATGCATGTTTACACACACACACACACACACACACACACACACACACACACACACACACACACACACACACACACACAC
>JBBPCS010000941.1:0-22691 GCA_037974645.1 Hollardia meadi | reverse complement strand
GTGTGTGTGTGTGTGTGTGTGTGTGTGTGTGTGTGTGTGTGTGTGTGTGTGTGTGTGTGTGTGTGTGTGTGTAGACTCACATTCATAGCGGCGATGTCATTCTCATAGGCTTCTCTGACCTTCTTCATGACCTCCACCTCGGCTAGACAGCAGCTCTCAGGAGAGCCTTTGATTGTGATGGTTCTCTCTGGATTGTACAGTGTGAGGTCCTGAAGACTGCACACATGAGAAGGGGGGGAGGGGTTACTGATAATTATAGCTGACCAGTTATCAGATTATGTTTGAACTCAGCTGCTGTAAAGCCTCTTCAAGTGTCTTGAAAATGTTTATGAACGTATAATGCAATGGATATATTTTTCTCACATAAATAGCCTCCTTATCCACCAATGTTCCCTTTTGACTCTGATTCACGATGTTGAAAATGGGTCTTGGAAACTTACAATCAAAGAGTTCGACATGCGTGTGTACAAGTCTTACGGGGAGATGGTGATCTTGGTGTCTGTGTCCTGTTCAACTTTTTTCAGGTTGCGTCCCTCCTTCCCGATCAGGCGACCAACAAAGTTGTTGTGAGCCAGAATCTTTAGAGGAACCTCATCAGCACTGCAAACGGAAACCATTTTTTAAAATCTACAAACAAATTGTTCCAAATATGTCACTTGTGGATAGAGCTTTCATTAAGGCAGAGTAGGTGCCACATCATTTAAACACAACAAAACCTACGTCTTGGTGTCTTTAGCTTCCTGTTGCATGATCTCCAGGATCATGCGGCAGGCGGCTGAGCAGCCCTCAGGGTTGGAGTGGATGCTGATCGACTTCTCGGCAGCACCTGCATTCTCCTTGCGGTGTACGTCGATCCTGCAGCCATGGAAAAAGGTTCGGAATCACTTTATGAAGTCATTAGGTTCAGTGCTCCCTGAGTTGAGCACATTAGGGAAATCTCACATATTAGAAAGAGCATGGCGTTATCAATGTTCTTAATTATTAGACTGAACAGGGAACTGAACTTGTGTCGTGATATCAGTGAGCCTGTTCACATTTGGTATTAACGATCTGATCACAAGTGGACAGCTATGAGTCAGTCACTTCACATTAACATGCGCCTCGAGTGACCACTTGTGATCGGATCTCACTTCCCCGCTCTATGTGCAAATAAACACGTACATCACCGGAACAAACAGAAACAATGTTCGTTACACAAAGAAAGAAATAACTTAAAGTCTAACGTTTGTTGAACAAATTTGTCATAGACAGTGTTTCACAATGGTTACTGTTATATTGATTATATTGGTTACAGGTACAGTTTGTCGGGCATTCTAAAACAAATGACAATTTAAACACAACAGCTAAAGAGGGCACTCACTTGCTCCCGGTCTGCTTGGTGATGTTGCGGATGGTGGCTCCCTCCTTGCCGATGATGGCTCCGACATACTGCGTAGGTACCAGCAGCCTCAGAGGGATGTCGGCATGTGGAGGTTTACAGGGCATCCCGGAGCTCGGGGAGCCACCGCGGGGCCCGCCTCGGGGGCCGTAGCCAGCGCGCCGGCCATATTCCTGCCCCCGCTGGCCTCCCTCCAGCTCGGAGTTCTCGTCAGGGATGTAGGAGACACGCAGGGCGTTGTTCTCAAACTGGTATCCATTTAACTTCTGGATGGCTCTGAGAGGTAAATGAGCAGAGGGTTGGGTTCTGCACTTGGCATGGAAGTACAAGTAGCATCACTATAAATTTTATAGAAACCATTCAAATACTTTTATGCTGCATTTTTGTTATGTTTGTTCACTTATAGTCACAGTAATGATTACAGTTATGGTAATGCTTAATATAACTAACAGTATTTGCAATAGAAATTAGAGAAAGAAACAAACTGTGAGAACATGAAATGGAAGGAAAGTGAGATACAGAGTGGAGTGACACTTCAGGATGGTTTCCACTTCATACGACTGTACAGGACTGCTTTTGAATTATAACCTTTTTTCTGAGTGTAACTAAGGGCATTTATTTAAGTACTGTACAATTTGTATGTTACTTAAGAATTCTACTCCACCACACTTTCAAAGCAAATATTGTAATTTAGCTCTAGCAACAACTTTCTTTCAATGGGAAATGTTTTTTTTATATCAAACATATTAAATATATGTAAAATATAAAATAAAATTTCAGAACTTGTTAGAAAAAGAAATTTGTTGCAAATCTTTGTATATCCAGTGTACAAAGTGGGGTGACCTTATAGTCATAAGCACTAAAAGTGGAGTTTTGTTCCTAAAACTTTAAACTTAAACTTTAAATACTTCCTGGTGCTTATACTTTGATGTTATGCTGCTCATGCTACAGACTCTCACGCAAAGCTCAAGTTTCATGTTGTAGTTCCTGTCAAAGACCACTAGATGTCACAAGTGGAGCGTACATAGATCTAATGTACATACAACTCGCAGAAAAAGTCACTACTGTTTCAAGATACTTGTATTAATGAAAAAAACTAAATTATAATATAACATCCAGGCATCTTGATTTTTATATTGGAGCTTTGGTTTAATACACTATACAATATCACAGATGCACCTCAGTATTCTGTAAAATATCAAATAAGGATGCTATTTTTAAATGGTACCCAGAACAATCAGAATAAAAACAAAAAGACTGTAAGAAAAAAACAATGGAAAAACAGTGAGTTTTAAAGTGACTAGAGTAAAAGAAAGAGACAGAGGGAGTAAACAGGAGGTGAAAGAGGGATGGAGGAACTTACTGCCTGGCGTGCTCTCGGGATGCATATGTGACATTTACCACTGCAGTCTCACTGTCTGTGTTCACTGAGAGAAAGAGAAAAGCGAGAGACTCCTTGATATATGTTTGTTTATGAATGGGGTCAAAAATGGATTTGAGTTGCTCTGACTCCTGTGCTCAGCTACTTATCAACTGTATAAAGGCTCCAGCTATAACGAACTAAGATCACAAAGAGGGCAGCTGGAGAAATTGACTTAGATGCTGATTTGCCCTAAATAAATTCTGCTGTCACCCTGCGCAGCAGTCAGTCCACAAGACATCAAGTTAGTGTTTTTGTCATCAGAAACTGTTCTTTAGTTTCAGCCTTGGTACATTTAATTTAGACCAGTTAGAACAGAGCCTTAGTATTCAACTCGATTCAAAGCGCTTTATTGAACCACGTGCAAACATTCATCCACTCACATTTAACAAAAACGCTAAATGTAACACTGTCAGAAAACAACTGAAAAGTTCAAGAGTTAATGTCCAGAAGGCACATGAGGCCAGAAAGTGCAGGTGAGTTAATCAACCTCAAAGGATTCCCTGCCGTTGAGTCAGCTCTTCAGATTTAATGTGAATAAATGTCTTACCTTGTTCACAGTTCTCTACGGTCCCACACTGGGCCAAAAGACCATCGAGCACCTGGAGGGGGGGAGAACAGGGAAGGGAGGAACACTGTCACTTCATGTGGGAAAGACAAAACATTTCAGAATATACCTAAACCTAAAAAATCAAAATAAAACAAGAACAAGAACTTGCACAATGAGCTCAAAATTGACCTAGTATTTTTTTATTTCATCATATTTACAGAGAGCAAAGATAAAACAAAAATAGCTCAAATATATATGTGAAAGTGAGGGCCCTCAAGAAACCTTAAGACATTTTGCATGATTATAAAAAAGTTTTTTTGTGTGCCGAAACAATATTCTCACATAGTTTAATACATTTACAGTTGATTCAATTATTAAATGTAGTTATTGTGCTGAGGATGATGATGATGCTGGGAATGTTGAGATTTGTTAAAAGGGGGAGAGAAGAAGAAAGGCCACAGAGAGGGCAAATAATGGGCTTAAACTAATGTTTCAGACATTATTAATCTTGATCAATGTTATTTTGTGCAGTGACATCTGGAGTGTACTCTTAACCGCCTTCAGACACCTCGGGAGTATTTTTAAGTACCTGATTTGAGCTTTTAATTTGCGAATAGTGCGTAAAAGTAAATGATTTCTACTTTAATCTTTAACTTTGTAACTCTCAGCAGCAGCTGAACAAATACAGGCTTGGGTTCTCCACTTCAGCTGTTTCTGACTGATTCAAACTTGAAACAAGTTACCGATTGTATGTTCTCATCTCACAGAAGACATGATATTCAGTTTGACACCTGTTTGTGCAAGAGAACACAAATACTTTACATTACAAATACAGCTGCTCCTTGCTTTCACACACATTTTGTAGAGCAAATGTTTAATACAAAAACAGATTTCTTTTCTTTCCTGGTTTTCCTCTTGAGTTTTGCTTGTAAAAAAAAAAATCATGCAAATATACGCAATGCTGTACATAATTAAAATACCCAATTTTATTTATTAGTTTATTTGTCAGGGACAATGCCAGAAACATTGTAGCAGGTTACAATAACAAGATACAGATGTGTTGCATTTAGGGTTTCTAGCCAAGGCTAATTTGCAACCCCTGTCTCTGGTTTGGCATTTCTACTTAAAATCGCGACATAAAAAGACAAGAATAGAATTAACTAATTTTATATTAGTATATATAAATAAATTAAACGTATATAAATTCATATAGGCTAAATTACATATTACAACCTTTGCTTTGTCTACTTAACCTAAAATGCTTTCATTTTGAAGTAAAGATTGTAAAGATTTCCTATGTCCCTCCTCAGGGTTTGTCACTCTGTCTTATGATTCATTTACTCTCTGTGATGTGACTCTCATTAAGGTTCAGCAGCATGTAAAATGACATGTTTTAGGCAGTTCTGCGGAGAGACGTCGCCCTCGTGTGGACACACAGCCGGATCAGTGAGCCACAGAGTGATGGAGGAAGAGAGGGAGACGATCTGGAACATATTCAAATGACGCACACACATGCACGCACACAGCTTGCCAGAGGAGGCGAGCAGTGTGCCACACCCTCACAACAAAGCAACAATGGTGCAACACAGACATGCACACAGCTACACACAAACAAACGGAGAGGTTTGCTGTTCTGAACACCAGGTTTCTTTCTATAGTTTTATCCCAGAAAAAAAAGTCTTAATTTAGTTTTTAAGTTTGTTTAAATACAGCATGTGTTTGTGTTGTTAATAATCTATTTGGTCCTGTGGAGAAACCATTAGTCTGTGCCTACCACATAGCCGTACTGTCTCTCTGGAGTTGGGATTGAATTTGACATCTTTTTACATTCATTTTCTTCATTTAAAGTCTATTATGGTCTGGTTTGCACTTTTATCACAGCTCTTTACGTCCTAAAATCACAATTTTATACAATATATATGTTAAACTTTTATTAAACCCTTGCCCTCAATAATGCCTCTAAACAAAGCCATACAGTGTATATGTTCAACTTTGGTTTGGCTATAGAAATAATACATAGCTTTACATTTTGGAGTTAAAAAACATACAGACTTACATTTTATCCAACTTTCCACTTCTACTCCACTACATCTCAGAGGTGATAATTGTACTTTTTACTCCACGACATCTGTCAGACAGCTTTAGTCACTTTTCAGATTCAAATTTTTCATCCCCTTCTTGTCCCGTTAAAGCCGTGCATCTCTTAATGTGTTGATTTTGAATTTAACTGAAGGATGAAATGTTCTATTTACGTGTTGAAGAAATTCTCCTTCTTCAGCGAAATAAACTACTGAAAAACCTTCTTGGCTCTGCTGGAAAATGCATCGTCACAAAGCTGAAAACAGGGCTGTTTTTCTGAGCTCATGAAAAGTTGACTTTTTATAAATATGTGGTTCTTACAGGACGAACATATGATGATATAATGATCTTATAGAATATGGTGCATTGCTGTAGTTTAAACCCAGCAGGATATAAAGTAATTAAAATGAGCTCAAACTTAAACATCTACAGCAGTAAAATGCAACATGCACATAAGTGCAGCAGTAACATTAATCCAAAATCATCACATATCGTAAAACACTGTCTGAGGGAACATTTTACTGCACCATTGTATTTTGTGTAGTTTTGCTGATTATATTTACATACTTTTACTGAAGTAAGTTTTGAATGTAGGACCATTAAATGTGGTGGAATATTTTATAGTGTGGTATTGAATCTTTTAATCTGTACTGTACGTCAATAATCAGGACATCGTACATCAAGTTCACCCTGCGACATTCTGCCCTCCTCACTGTCGCTACCCAATCAGCTTCTTGTGGTTGGTAAATGTTATGGACTTGGTATTAGACATCCAGCAATTAGTGACCAGCAATCAATAGGTTTGAGCTTACAACAATTAGCCCAAACATTGATCAATACATAATATTCAATTCTCATCACTGGGCTCCCATTTGATTTGTCTTTCAGCTGCACTGCGACCTGCGGCTTCAACTCAAAGTCATTCTCTTCCGCACAAAGTCGTGAGAGGTTTTTTTGGTTTAAGACATTAAATATATCCACGCTGAGAGGTCCATGATTCACAGTCAGCCCAGAAGGGGGAATATGACCCATAAACACCCGCACACGCCTCAAGAGGTGCAAATATTTGCAGTGAGGTCAGCCTGGGTGGCATTACAAGCTTCAGCATCCAAACCTGCCAGTATCAGAGACACTGGGACAGATTGTCAGCAAGTTCTCAGTTCTGGTTTCTACAACCAGAGAGACGCGGCCCAACGCAGGTGTGCGTGGCTGCCAGGGTTATTGGGACTCCTTTCAACAGATGGCTCACATTTTCCGCCATCATTCTGATACCGATGCTGCAAGTCCGACTCAGTAAGGCTTTTATTGTTTCCTTCTTTCCTCTCTGTACACTTCACAAAGACAGATATTGACCATCACTTGGACATGTCAAGTCTGACTGTCAGAACTCTAAACTTGCACAAAACCCTTTTCATATGAATAAACTACAGATTCAAGCTGCTAAGAAAACAAATAGCAGAAAAATAGGTCTTAATGCTTGATCCGAAAGAGCTGTTGCAAACACTATCCTACCACGAAAGACACTGAAGCCCACCATTATTTGTGCACACGTATGAAAATGTTGAAAATTAATATTTACCTGGTCTCTTCTGAAAGATCATTCTCTGGGGTTCATTATTGAAAATATTTGAATGAATCTAAATAATACACAAAGATACGTCTTACATTTCTGCACTAAAATACCTAAAAACATCTAGACCTTTGTCATACATTTGTTGAGGTGTGCACTTTGATTATCCCAAATGTTTCTTACAATGTTCACACCCAGAGAAATCTGTACTTTTATTCAAGGCAACGGTGCGTTACATTTGCTCACCTGGAGAGTCAGAGAGTGAGGAAGGAAGTTTGTGAACGTGACTAAATGTAACATTAATTAAACTTTAAAACATTACTTAGTCCATAAACATTTCTGCCTGAGTCACCTCAAATATATTTTCATCTGCAATGTTGTTTAATAATCAAAACAACAACTCCCATGATCCCTAACCACTTACATCTTTTCTTTTGTTTTTATGAGAGACCCCTAGCAGCAGAAATTACACAGTGAGCGTAGAGACATTTGCAGAGGCACAATAGTAAAAAGTAAGTTTTGTTCAGCTTTTGGAGATGATATATACAGTATCAGCCTGTAATTGTGCTCGGTCAGTTTAGAAAGACAGTGGAGTCATGGCCACATGGCTGGAGACGGGCTGTTTCAAATGTGGTGATAATAGCACTAAAATTGAGCACTCTACATTGCTTTGTTCTGATTGGAAGATTTTGGAAAGGTGGACGCCAAAAAAGACAACTGTTGCAGTCAAGACACTCAGTAATGAGATGAGGGGACAGACGTAATACACCATATTTGTACAGGGTTGATAAGAGTTTTTAAGAGTAAAATTCAAGCACTTTCAAGGCACCTAAACCAACAACTTCCAGACTCTTGTAGCTAATGTCAAGAGGCAACAAACAAATATGATGATGGGGTTGTTTTATTCCAAGTATTAGAAGATTTCTGGTTTACTTGAGTGATTGTATCATGAAATGATGATTGTGGTTTTGCTTTTGATTATATTGATGTTTTGTTTTTTTCAGACAATTTACATCCATACAGCAAAATTTTTCAAAATGTTAAAAGACTATGTTGTGGGTGGAAGGAATGTGATGGTGTTGTTGGCTACCTGAAGTCACACTAACAGACTTTCAACAATCCCATGGAAAAAAATAATGGAGGAAAAAGGAACTAACCTCCCACTGCAGGTGAGGGGGGATGTTTCTGATCTGCAGTTTCCTGGTCCTGTGGAGAGAGGAAGAAGAAGAAGAGGATATTAGTGAGATACAAAAACTGCAAACAGGGAAGTGTCACACTTTTGGGCATTGAAATTGGACACTGATGACAGGTTTATCACGTCCCAGTCTCTGTAAGTCTGAGGGTTCAGAGTGAAAGGAAGGAGAGGCCACTGAATGAAGCCAGAACGTGTCTTGAGAGACAAACAGGTGGAGATTGGAAGAGAGCGTGACTTCCTTTAATACAAACACTAAATCAACTCCATCTCCACACTCATTCATCAGCTCGGACTGGTTCAACTTGCACACAAGCCCTGTATATGACACTGGGCACTGAGTCCAACCACATTTGACCCGGTCGTCACCATTCACAGTCAACTGTAGTTCCATACACATCACCACTCATCCGCAGCATTGTGCTGTGTCAAACATGGTTTGTTTTTGTGTGTTGGCAACATTGAAACCCATACTGTAGCAGGGTTGTTGTTTCAGTCTCAAAGAGGGGTTGAATTCTCTGACGAAGTTTGCACCCTCTGCCCAGCCCAAACTCAGCCTTAACCAGTGCCCATCATTTGTCTAAAGGGCAGCACACGTCGACAGAGTCTTGACATGCATTTTTGCAGATTGATCAACATGTCAATATCCTTTTTCCCAGTGTCGATGCAGGTCAATGGTCCAGAAAAGTAGTACAGCGGCAGTACAATGCCTCAAGTATGAGATACAGGCGTCAGTATGCATTGAACTAAGCCTTTATCTTTTTTAACCAAACAAGACACTCATTTTTTGTACAACTGAGCACAAAGAAACAGGAAAACCTTGGGCAAAAACAGTACATCTTAAGATTGCACCTATACTGGTGTCTCTCCATCCTGGAAGTGTCAACATTGTTGGTTTGTTCATCTAGCAATGACTCAATTTTCACTTGACTGCTGGGATTTTAAACACAACTTTAGGCTAAAATGCTACGTTGGAAACAAGCCTTTTGCAATTTAAACTGCTCACAGATGGAGCGGTTGAGTATGAGCACATTGGGTTGGGATTCTGTGTCTTTCTCAAGGAGGTATGTCTTGAATCATCGCAACACGTTGCCCATGAGGTCCTGATATCCCATATGTACCACTATCTCTCTAAACCCAGGTTAACGGCTAGAAACGTCTTGTTCTTGGCTGCTGTACAGTTTTTGATTCTGATTTGCCCATCAAAACCTCTCTGCAGGTATGTGGGGGGCTGGAGGGCCCAACAAAACAGGGTTGTTTTTTTGTCTCTACTTCCCCTCACCCTACATCCCCAACTGCTATAGTCTACCATTATGGGGCTTGAGCTCCAGTTGTTGGAGAAAAACCACTGAATCGACAGCAAGTAGTGGGACAGCTTCCTGCTCAACCACCCACGCACACAGTGGGGGAAGGGTGAACAGAAGGCGTGGCAGTCGTGTATATGAGCAAGTGTATCTTAATCCTGTATTTTTGGCAGAAGACATGTTTGTATCAGGTGTTGTGTGTGAGCAGTTTTGGTTATGGGTGCTTGCTGTTATCACTGTAACCATGCATGTTTTCTTGGTTGCATCTTTTTTCCATAAATGCTTCATTGTTGCCTATGGATGTTCCCTTAAGCATTCAATACTTCCGGAACACAAAGCACTTCTTTGTTTTCTTGTGACTTTGTTGGATTTCGATGGATCTCTTGACAACTCTCATACTGTATTTAGGCATGTTTAAGTGACACGAAGATTTTATCAATTGTGGTTTTTACATGGATTCTGCTTTTCAATCCGATTCTGTAGCTTTGTCTTTTTCAGTCCTTGTTCACATATAAATTAAATCACAACAATCTGCTTTTCATTTGTGTCACAACTAATGTCCAACATAACATCAAACTCTTGTCCAGGTGCTTGGAAAACAGTTGCAACTAAATGATACACAAGAATCGGACACTGTGTCCAGTTCTTTAAGGCCACCCATACACAGGACTATTTTTCTATGTTGAGTTAGCGCTGCATCTTTGACCTCTGGCCTTCGTACTGAAGCTCCTTGTATTGAAATGTAGAAATGCGAAACAGTGCAGTCCATCTTTATCACCCATTATCATCTTTACCGCTCCTTATCCAACCCTGCACCCCACCCAACTGCATCAATGGCCCTAAACCCCAACAACAACAACCCCCCCATCTACACCTCGCATACTAAACCCCGCCCAAACCCCCAGGAGGCTCCAGCACAGATGAATGGTCTTTTGTGCATACAAAATACCTGACATCCCCCACCCAAAATAATAATAATGGAAGAGCCCTTTGATCCTTGATCAATACTCAGCTATAATCACTGACTCCACCTCCCAACCAGCAAAACCCACATGAAAACAGACCTGTTCTCCACACATCAAAACTTTCATGACCCCCAACACATGCAAAGTTCCACCTTATCAACACATCAACTCCCCATTATCCTCTACAGTGCCCCAATCCACCCCTGACCCACACACATCCCAACCCCCACCAAGCCCCCAACAGTGAACTTGTTTGACCCCTACCGTCGCCGCCTGCCAACCCACGGCCTACCCCATTGGCTGAAACCATGGCAACAGGTTGGGAATGGGCGGGCAAAGAAGATGGATGGACGGGCGGACTGACAACGAAACAACATGCTTCGCATTTGCTTACGCGCTTGTTCCCTCATCTGTTATCTTTTCTCATTTAAACCATCTTTGCTTTTTACCTACATGGTGGTGACCTGCCTTGTTAGAAAGTTTACAATTACAATAATGTTTTTTATTTCCAGAAGTCTTTGTAATATCATCAAGCAATTATCACAACATCATTAACACCAGGAGTATTATTAGCAAATAATGCCTCAGCAGTGCCTATCAATATGTTGAGTGAACAAAAGTGATGAATAGAATTAGAAGTGAATGACTTTAATTGACAAAATGTTCCATTTCATATAAATTGGCACCACTGCAACAAGAAAGAAATCTGCTCTGAGACCATCATCCTTACTTGTTGTTGATATGCTAAGATGGAAACACATTGTCAATGAAGCCTGAAAATGTCGTAAGTCGAACGTAAAAACCCTGGAACTGTTGAGGTTCTCTCAGCTGTGAATGCACTAAATCCATGCTCAGCTCCAGCCTCCAGCAGAACAAAGGAGCAGAAGAAAGAAAACTAAGCCAAGAGAATGAAATGTGGTCCTCAAGGAGGAGGTGGAGGAGAGCAGAGAAAGGCGTTGCTTCAGGGAAGGGTCAGAGGCCAAGGGTTAGCACCCTTCAGACCAGACAGAGGGGGCCCCTGGGACCACAGCAAGGCGTGGCAGTGTGTGTGAGGGTGTTGTCCTGAACATTCATAGCCAAAAACTATAACAACAATAAGTAAACCCTATCAGGATGATATTTTGAGAGTGAAATCAACATCACTTTCCTCTCAGCTCTTTATACTTTTAAGGCAAACACTCTATATGAGTCCTTCAACGTCCACACCTGCCACTAAATTCAGGACCACACCAACAGCCTCCTTCACCTAAAGATCTGCACAGTAATACACACTCATTACTATAGTGACATAAAAAATATGGATATGGAGCTAATTGCTCCATATCTTATTGCCATACCAGCAAATGTAACCGACACAAGAAATTGTTGCACTGTGACACCCAAAGAACAAGAACATTTCCCATCCAAATGTTAACATGCTGACCCATTTTGATTGGCTGAGAGCTGCTGTCAAGTTTTGTTATTCTTTACTAACTGCACTGAGCTCATGAATTCTTAAAGGGAACTATAAGAGCTTCCTACATAGTCGCTGGCAAAAGGTCGTCAGATCATGCGTTTCCCTTTCGCTCCAGGGCTGCTGTTCGAGCTACAGTTTGTACTTCTGCATTTTTTTGTACACCAACCTTCACGGACACAAAGAGTACAAAAAGTCGATTCGAGAGAAGTGCGGCTCACAAACTCAGAGCAAACACTCAAAACTATAGGCAGCACTGAATAAAGATCCTGCTACTGCATTGCCTCTTTCTTGCCTCGAATGTTTTCAGAAACATATTTTAGTGCACTGTTTAGCTCTAATGTTAATAGAACAGTTGGTGACAAAGCCCCAATTTTCTACCTGCTTGAATACCACAGCCCTTATTCTCCATTTTCTCTGGTCATGAAACACCAATTTCGAAAATATTTGTGTCTTTCTACTGCATAGACAGCCCAGTTTTATGAAAAAAAAAACACCATTCCAGCAGTGCAATTATTCTGTCAGCATGCCCCAACCTTAGTTCCTGTCCGGTTGTTGAATCCAGAAATTAGGCCCCACTTCAGGCAGTGAATGGCCAGGTAGGCGAGGTCTGAACTTCTCTGTCGAGCTGTAATTTTCTTTTTTACAGGACTACTTACTAACTTTTTGTGTGTAAAACCGAGTGCGACCCCATGAATGTCTTCAAGAAGAGACTTCAAATCACAATGTATGAACAATTTTGTGGTCTGACAAGACATCTATCAACAGTCTATTGTAGCATAATTGAGGCCTTTAAATATCCCAAGTACCACCGAAGAGATGCATTAAAAAGGGCCAAAAAGGTGTATACACCAATCAGTGGTGAACAGCCTTCATACACCAATCAGTGGTGAACAGCCTACATGACATGATGAACAATATATTCAGATAGCAGCTTGAGTAATACTGAAATGCCAACACCTAGTAAATACAAAGGGTAAGCTGTAGGAGAATGTACTTTATCCTGAAATTTTCTTGCACATTTTTCATGTTTATCACATGTGGAATACCATTTCACACACACAGACTAATGGGATTTTCAAATATTTCTTACATATGAAATGCAAAATACACAAACATGAAAAAAAAAAAATTGTAAACGTGATAAATTTACTAATAGGCATATGTTGGATTTGGACAGTTTTCCATGTGAAATCCCATAATACAGGTACATGTGCTTTTCAGACATGTCACATGTGAAACATAATATTCCACATTTGCAGCGTAAGGGCCCATACTGTACAGTTCCAAACAGAAGCGCACACGGACACCACCGACATGTAGCAGTTCTGCTGGGAGGACGCATTCCTCACATGCGCAGACATATTTCGTAGCTCGCTGTAGCACAGTGGACAAAAACACTAAAATAAAAATGGAGGTACGCAGACATCCGCACAGAGCCTATGTGTACACCCTGACGAAATTTGCGTAACACACACTCTCGCGGACGTGGAAAGCGTAATTTCAGCTTAACAAGTCAGCGCAACTATTAAAAAAATATATATAAATGAACACCCAATCCTTCAGTTTATTTAAAATCCCCAAATTTGACATTTCACTGGACAGCAACAAAATCTACATAGTTGACCTGTCGTCATAACTAATGTCAATGAAAAGTGGAAAATCGCTGTTCGCTCAGCACTGCAGGCCATGAATGGACCTCTGGTGACTTACCTATCATGTCTCCCACTGTGAATGCACAGTAACGCACTTGCGGCTTGTTGCTGTGACTTACTGGCTCTGCCATAAACATCTGCATTCATCCACTTGGTGCTGTGTGGTTTAATGAGTACAATATTAACATAAAGGCTTCTAGGAAACCGTGTGTGTGTGTGTGTATGTTACAGTATGGTTAGCTGTAGTGCTTGTTTTAAGCTGATTAAATCTAAGAGTCAGACAAAGACAGATTACAAGCTGAAAAGTCAATGAAAGCTGTTCCCAGTAGTCTAGTGATGCAATACACACACATTCATATAATAATACACACACAGAGAGTAACCGGGGCATGGTGCCATTCGTAGCCAAACAGTCTGATGTCGTCCAAAGTCTTAGATGAAATAAGTCTATGAAATAATGTGCGAGCATGTTGTGTGTGCCATTAGTGTCTTCCCACTCCCGTTGGAAATTTTCCGTGCCAGAAAAAAAAAGCATGTTTGACGGGTTTGACTGACACATTTTCGAGCAGAGCATATGCAACGCAGAAGGCAAGTGTTGACTACTATTCCCATGTGCTAAATCAGGTGAATATGCATAGATACTGATGAGACATATTTGGAAAGTTCTTCATGTACAAGTAAAAGAAGTGTGAAAGTGTGAAAGTAGGAGAGAATTTTTAGAACATACTGTCATTATTTTCAGTTCAAGAATTGTTTTACCATAATTGTCAAATAAGGGCAGAATCTGCTGTGTCAAATCAAACACATGGAAAGCAACAGGAACCCACCCTGACATCAGTGTGAAGCAGAGGGATGTGCCTGACTCACTGACACCGAAACTCCCAGGAAAAGGAAAACAAAGTGGGCAGAAAACTGTTCCAGCTGTCTGCTAAACAAGTGCTCATGGACACGTTGCAAAGCCTTTTATCCGTACAGTTTTCCAGCACAGAGCAATAGCTGCCGTCTGTGAGGGTCTCAAGTGACGACACTAACAAACAGCATGATAAACCACAGCGCCTCCAGTCCACACTAAACAAATCAGCATAACAGACCCAATAAACAATGTGAAAGAGCTGCTACATGGTTTAAGGTGTCACCAGCATGGCTCTGCACAATTTCCAGGCAACCTTCTTCTATGAATGACGACACTTGTCACGGTTTAAAGTTGCATGTTTAAAGTGGAGGCATGACATAGTCAGAATGAACTTCCCCTTAGTTCGACTTTTTGGGAAACACACATATTCGCTTCCTTGACGAGGGTTGGACAAGAAGATTTACACAGCAGCCGTGTCTGTATGGTGAATATGAAGCTAGAGCCACCAGCTGGTTAGCTTAGCTTAGCACAAGACAAAAGAAACATGACGAGCAGCTAGCCTGGCTCTGTCCAACGGTAACGGCAACATTAATGTTTCCTAAAACCTTTAAAGCGATATAGAAATGGTGATAACTGCCCTTTGAAGAGGCAGTTAAAAGATGATTATGTGACTGGAATTTTCCTGCTCTTCTGTAACTACTGTAACATACAAAGACCAAAGTGTCCAGTCTAGCCATTACCTGCCATCATTACAAAACCCCTACAATGCATCTTGCTCTCATATGTCCCCCTTGTACAAAGCAAACGCTGGCTGCAGGCTAGAGGAGCGCAGAAGTGCAGGGGGTTAATATTTTATAAGCACTATCTAGCCTGCATAAAATCACAGTTGAATTTTTTATTGCTAATGGTGAGGAACAAGTGGGTTGAGCGACCAAACAAGATCATGTGGTGTGCGTACTGACCTCGTTACCGGCCCAAATTCCTATCATCCAGGTCCCACCTAAATACCTTGCAATTAATGCACTGCTCAGCCGGCCATTTCAGCACGTAGACGCTGCGTGAATGAATACTTGTGCAGAGGGGAGAGAGTGGGGGTCAGGGAATAAAAACAAAAGCAAAAACCTCTGTTTAATTTTACTACAGGTGACGCAGGTGCAAAGAATCTAGCAAAATGCCTGCTTTACCATTAAGTCACTTAAACTAGCAATGAAGCTCTCTTTCTAATCAAGTGATCTTATTGCACCCCCTCCTGAATAACCATAGTAGTTAAGTTTGAGCAACATTTATATGGAAACATGAATTGAAATGGTCCATCATAACTTCTGAATAGTAGTTCCATCAATGGTTTTAAATTCCTGCACTACAAAGAACTTTACTTCCCTCATGTCCAGGGTGCAAACTGTGTCTTAACTCTCTTATCCTACCATTTACTCTCTTTCTCCCCCTCCTCCTATTGCCCATCTTCCTAGTCCTCTGCATCTCTCCATTTCACTTTTTTCCATTCCTCCCTCCCATCCAGTCCCTCTCCTGGAAAGCCTTCCCCCAAATGCTGAGGGCTAGAGGGAAATTTCCAGTGGATGTAACACTGTCTGGGCTTTAAATAGACAGGCAGGCAGAAGTAGGAAGGAGGGAGGAAGGAGGAGGAAAACGAGCAAAAGGAGGTGGTGTGTGAAGGAGGGAAAAGGAAGGAAGAGGAGGAAGTGCGAGCGAGGAGGAGGCACTGATGCTGGAGGACAGATTGCATGCTGGCTAACCGGTGCGGAGCGCCACAGAAAGTGAAGGAGAGTGTGTACTGGGCTGTAAATATGTGTAAATGTATGAGTGTGAAAAAAAAGAGTAAGAATCATGCAGGACAGAAAAGTGCTGCACGGCTCTCTGTGGATTACTGATGTCTGACAGCTGATGTCACAGCCAGTAGATGTCAAAGACTAAAATGACATCACAGATGGCAAATTTGGCTGATTGGAGAGGGTTTTTTTGTATGTTGAAAAAGGTGACGAAGGGTGCTCATTTCACACCTCTGGGTAACACTGAATATGAGAGTTTTTTTTTTTTAATACACTCATCTTCCTTGTGTAACTATAATAGAAATGTAAAATAACCAGGTGCTGCCCTGTATGACCAGCTACCATCAGCCAATCAGAGCTCCGCCACATCCCTTCAACACAGCCTTTTGTGAAGTGAATGAAATCATCATTCATCTCCTGAACCTGCATCTTCTCCTCGAAACAGTGCCACAAGTGCACATAACCTACACATTACCACAGCAAATGTTTAAGTAATCGTGCATCATGTAAGAAATGTTACAAGTAAGAACCATAACGTCAGAGACAGACAGAAATAGAGAGAGAGAGAGAGATGCCCCATCGCTAGCTGTCATCACTCCCTGACTGGCCCAGAATTATAGGGGAAAGGTCATCTCACTCACTTGCTGCAATCCCATTGGTCGGCTAAACCCTACTTAAGGGTGAATCTTGGCCAATCAAAATTTAATAATAGTGCCTCCATGAGCATTGTGGAGCGGGGCTGACAGCTTGGATGCTATCTGCAAAGGCACTCAAGTATACAATATTTATGTGTGTGTGTGTGTGTGTGTATCATGAATATCTTTTCCTTATGTCTTCTGTACTTCCACTAATTTATTGTAACTGCATTACTTTCCCTGTATGACTGGTTTTTTTTATTTTATATCATTAAAAATTAAAAAGAATATGAAAGAAAAAAAATGCACATTGTTCACTATGGCCTACAAAAAAGATATTTTCTCTTCGACAATAAATAGGTACATTAAGTTTTACTCATATTATTTAGTTTTTTTTCTATTCATCATTATCAATATCATTTTATAGGCCAATAATCCATAATTATTGTTATTATTATTGTTCCCACTACAGTCACATCAGGGGAATAAATCGTCTTGCCAGCCTCCAGGATAAATATTAATATTTCTAAAAAATAAAAAAAAGCGCACATGATGACATGAATAAATCTTCTTTGTTTCTTTTCAGACTCCTTTAGCAACAAGCATTACGCGTAGAATATAGCCTAATCGAATATTTACGCATATTGCGTCCCTCTTTACGGGACTTTATTATGAAAAAAAACAAACAACGTTTGTCCAAATGCTGTTCAAAAGCAATATGGGACAAGTTAGAATTACACATGGGGTGGGCGACGTGTTGGAGAGGGAGGCCTCAGTTCTGGAATTCATTTATGGTAAAAGAGAGAAGGGGGGCTGCAACAGTATGGGCCAAAGTTCAGGCTGTGTTCTCCACTCTGACCCCGCCTGCAGCTCGTGCGGCGGGCGTCCATTTTGGACAGGCGAGGATCCCCATTTTGAAAAAGACAGAGTCAGCCTCGGTTGTTCTGCAATCACAGCAAAAAAAAATTTATTTTTTTTTTCCATGTTTTACGAATTTACACATACTCACCATCCACATCACGGTTCGTGTCGTGACGTTACTGCCGCTAGAAAAGCAAAGGCTAGTTTAAATTTGGAGAAGACCAGATCTTGTCTTCAGCGTGTGTGGGCCTGTGCTTTATTGAACCCTCCATTATAGGAAACATGAAACTACGGACTGTGTATTTCCTGGGTACTTAATCCTTCCAATTGTTGAAGCCTATGAGGTGAGCTGTTGGTGAGGTGCTCACCTTCACCAGCTCTTCCCTCCGCTGTGTTGCGCCTACTCCTCCCCCTCCCTCTCTCTAATCGCCATTTTGTGATGCCTATAGCCATTTCATGTTATGGACACACTGCTGGGCGGGGGGAACAGCAGGCCCACATGAAGGCAGTGCAATGAGTCTATGGTTGTCATTTATGAACGGAACTTGTGGAAATGCGGACTAAAACGACCCATAGACTTTGTGTTGCTACCTCTTTTTTTCTGTTTGTTATTTTTAGAATACCCTAAATGATGCGTCCCAATAAGCCACGTTAACACCTCAAATTAAGGTTTTAATTACGTCACTGTTCGGTAAGAACGTCAACATTATTTGTCGAGGTGAACTTAAAAACAGTAGGCTACTAGGCCTACTATAAGTTTCCAAGATTTAATTTATTCACGGTGTGACAGATGACAAGGACATTAAAGAAGATCTGAGTGTGAAATCGATGCCAAAAAGGATGTAGAGCCTCTCAAAATTAAAGACGTGCAAGTGATAAAATGAAGGTGAATGGAAAGACTGTTGAATCAACTCAGTACTGATTTTACGTGTACTTTTGTCGTCTTTCTGGTTCGTGTTTTTTGTTTAAACCTCTATGCCAGAGCTGGGGGAAGAGACAGTTTGGAGGTTGTGTCGGCTTGAGGACTGTTAACGACTTAGAGGCTATTTGCATACGTTACATTACATATGTGTCCACACTATCCCACACATAAGAGCGTGGACATTTTCTGTTTCAATAAAACGCGCGCTCTCTCTCTCTCTCAGACTCACGGGTACATGTGAGAGCAAGTAGGCGGCCATCTTGACCAACGCCCATTTAGCTACTACAATGAGTGTGCAGTCACATGACAGCGGAGAATTCACCAGAACAGCACATACAAGAGCACGGGAGGAGGAGGGCGATCACACCACATGCACCATTACATGAATATGGGATCATGCAGGCGGTGTGTTGGGCTGTGGGTCGTCTCTGTCTGTGCAACAGCACAATAATGCTTACCCCAGCCATCTGTTTCATCTCACAGCTGCCACCATAAATGTTTGGCAATGGAACATAGGGATAGACGGATAAATATTTAGATAACTATACACAGACATAATTAGGCTGCAAATATAGATTACACAAATATTGGATAAGCCTATATTTAAAACACAGCAGTGGGAAGACACACCTTCCACCATGTGAGGGCACGGGCACGCGCATCGTTTTGAATCTCCATACAGCCTGAGATACTTAACTAGAAGCAGTTCAAGTATAATTTATAGAAAACATAGGTCTATATAGGTCCCTTTAATTAGGCTATCTGGACACTGTTCCCATTGAGCGCCTGCACCTTCCGCTTCTCTCTCCGCGCGCCGCATGTGTGGAAGAGAGCGGAGGGGCACGAGCGCGTCCCTCCATTCAGAAAGTGCATACAAACTACTCGGGTTTACTACAGCGGCGCGAGGGATGGGAGGGGCTGGCTGTACCGCACAGCCCTCCGCGAGGGAGAGAGAAAGAGGAGGGGGGTATAGCCTACTATAGAATGTGTGCCATGAACGCCTCACTGCTGAAATACAGCTGGGAGGTTTTCTGTGTTGTGGTATGGCAGCGAGGAGGGAAGAATGTACGGTTTAGCTTCCTGTTTCGAGTGTAAGGTGTCGTGCTTTTAGCAAAGAGCACCGGTTACTCCCCGCGGCGCTTCCCGTAGCCCAATACACGTCAACTACAGGTTGTGGAATAAAGTAGGATAAATAGATTCCTGTATGAACACTTTGTTTTTTTAACACTGAAAAGTTGTTGTTGAATTAAACTCGAAGATGTTGACATCTGTCCATGCACATTACATGTTTCAGAAGCCACTGCTTAAAGTCAGGTATAATAGAGAGAACATAAACCTGAAAAGAACACCAGGAAAGGACTGCAACGTGGAGCTCAGGCTGTGGTAGCTTAAAACTGGTTTTAACTAATTAGGCAGAGCCGTCAAGGCCATATTTGAACAATTTAGCCTAATAACAATGACAAGAGTGCAGCTTATCATTGGTAGTGCTTGATATTAAATGTTTAGTAATAAATTAATTTTGAAGATTAGTAGAGGGTGATACTGGAACATATTTAATCATAACTAGGCCTAAATTAAAGCAACACAGTGAACTGTAGGCTATGGCCTTAAGGTCAAACAGAAGGCTAGGCCTAATTCAGACAGGCCTGCTGCAAGAATGACAAATTCATTAATGAAAATGTCAACATCTATGAATAAATATTTGCAATCTTATTATTTAAATCTGGCCTTCTGTCAGTCGATAATGAAGATCATTATAGGCTACTTGTCTTGCGGGAGAATCTGTTTTTTAAAACAAAGTGAGGAATTCTTTTTTATGGAAGCATAATGGCCAAAACACTGAATATATCTCACAAAGAAGACAGAACCTAACGATAAAAACAAATCTAAATATTAAGTAAATAACAAAAAAGTATAATGAAGTTTAATTTTAACTGTCCAGTGAATCTGAGTGCAGTTCTAACAGAATTATGTCTTTACTGCAGGTTCTGGAATGCACTTCATTTAGGACACCAACAAATCATTTAAACTTAAATTGTTTGATTCCCTCACCATCATAAAACATAAGATAAGCCAATAAATAGGCAATAAAAACAAAAAAAACTACCAAATGATTAGAAGACTGAAGGAAGAATATCGAAAGATGTTTTTCATCTTAAATTATATATTCAAATGTGAATGAAAAGTTTATCATAACTGATTGTACATTAGTAACATTTAAGTAATTTGGGGGCAATTGGAAATAGTATGTAAAGCTAAAAATGAATCATTCATTAATATTAACAAAATGTAATTTCATTTAAGATTAAATACTCAGACAAAGTTTTAGGAGTAACAAAACAAAACTCAATCATAAGACCTTTAGAACAGTAAGAACTTAGAAACAATTTAATCATGTGGGTTTTTGATAAAGTAAAAGATAAAGTAACAGATTTTAATGAATGTATATATTTTATTCTAAACAAGAATTTTAAAGTATTTAAATTATTTTCTCATATTGTGTCTGTTAAATTGGTTAAAAAGCTAAAGAGAGTTTCACAAACTCTTGAATTTTTTGATGTTTAAGGAAAAAAAAGCTAATTTGTGTGCACAAATTATTTTTGACATATCAGCTGACTTTATCTCCTTTGATGGGGTCAGAGCTGGAAGAGTCACGCACTAGATTGAGGAGGTTTGTGCTCCGATTTCCACAAATATGCAGGGAAAATATTTTTGCAGTTTGGAATGAGGATTAAAAATGACATTCTTAATTTTCTAATTATTTCACTTAGATTAAAATCCATCTTCCACCTTTAAGAATTTCCTGTTGGTCAAAAAGTGTTAATCATCTAGACTATATGTTAAAAAGTAAAGCCGGACCCTTGCAGTCACTGTCATTTCGTCATAGACAAGATAATCTGCTTCTGAAAAAAACATCAATCCTTTGCATTTTTGTTTTCTTTATTTTTTAAGAGGGTGTAGTTCCTGGACTGAGAGAATGGAAAGCGGACAGGGGCCCAGCCTCCGTGGACCCCTCTTAAAAAACAAAATGGGGGAGAAGGAGGAAGACAAGAGGGAGGGAGTTCCTGCTTTGTCTAAATGAGAGCCTGTGTGTGTGTGTGTGTGTGTGTGTGTGTGTGTGTGTGTGTGTGTGTGTGTGTGTGTGTGTGTGTGTGTGTGTGTCGTCAGCCTCGACTTTGTTTTGAATCAGCGGAGGAACGGGGCGGGACCAAGGGCAGCCTATAGAAAGGCAGCAAGGAAAGGGGCCCGTCTCTACAACACACACACAGGCTCTTGGATTTCATTCCGTCGTTTCCTGCTTTGAACAGCAGAGGGCTGCGTGAGTCTGTTTCTCTCTGCTGTGACTTCAGCAGCCCGAGTTGCTGCAGTATTACTGAAGAAATGCTGATTTGGGGGGGAAATTAATAGTGAAACAAATATATTAATTCTAAGGAGAGTCTTTTTCTTCTTCTTTCAATTAACCTGAGCAGGCCAGTTAAAAAAGATATCAAATATATTCATCTAAATACTACAACTACTGCTAACACCATTACTGCTATACTGCACTTACAACTACTGCTGCAATGTAATAAAACAACACCACACAACAACATGGTAATAGCTGAATCAAACAGTTCCTGTTTTTGTGTCCACACATTCTTAAAATCATACCATAGGGCCGACCCAAACCTTCTCAGGGCCCTTAAAAGATTTTGAGTGCCCACTTCCACAGTGTCACTGTAAATATGTTGTGTGAACATTTAAATAGCCACAAAACACTCTCAAAAAATGTAATTCAAGGTCTGCTTATTGACTTTTTCTACAGCTTTCAACCAATTGTCCTCAGTGGATGGAGTTTGCTCAGCTGTCATGAAATGTTTAAGAGAGTGTAGCCGAAGATTATTTCCTGAGCTTTTCTTTACATTGTGTCGTAGCATTTCTTTTCCACCTGTAAACTCTTTTTAGATGTGATTTAATCATTTCTTTTAGCAACAAACATGGCTCATTTGTCCTGAGTGCACAAGTCTGTAACTTGCCTGCAAAGTTTGTAATTTACTTTTTTTTGGGGGGGGGGGGGGGGGGGGGGG
>JBBPCS010000940.1:0-12280 GCA_037974645.1 Hollardia meadi | reverse complement strand
TAGGGCAGCCTGATAATAGAGAGTTACAATAGTCCAGCCTGGAAGAAACAAATGCATGAACCAATTTTTCTGCATCAGTCTTCTGCCGACCAACCCCGCACCCCCAAACACGCTTGGTAGAGTGTCTGTGGAGCGGTCTCTTTGAGAGTGTGTTGGTAGTGGTGGCTAACCTCCAGTAAGTAAGTGCTTTGCAAATGTTAAAACAAAAGGTGGGCCGACATTTTTATTTACTTCTAACACACAATAGAATAAAACACTTACAGTTATAACCAAACTGCATTTTGTTCAGTCCATTACCTTGCAGTTGAATCTTGCACATCGACGTGACCACCCTATTGGTACGTAGCAGCTGCGTCTCCCAATGCATTATGTCCAGGGAGGTCAGTCCCCCATTAAAATCATAATAACTTTCAGAATTTTCAACCGATTCTCAAGAGTTCTTTTTTGTTAGAAATGCCACTTGAATTTATGATTTAGGATACATGGTTAAATTAAGAAGGTGAATTGTAATACTGAAATACCATCTTTTATAGATCGTAACAGCAATATTTCTATAATAATATGTTTATAAATTATCGTGCATATCTCAGTTGCACGTCAGTAAATAAATATTTTTGAAGAATATTTTGTTTGACTTAGTTGGGTTGTTAATCTCTTCTGCTTTTAGAACTGAACTTATTTTGAGCTTTATATTCATGTAAAGCTATTGCAGCGGACTCAGATTAGACCAGTGACACATATTTGTTTGACTACATAAAATGTATCCAAAAATATGATTACAAGGCAAATTTGTCCCCTACTGCTTGTGCTTTGAATCTCAATAAAAACTTTCTACCAAGACATTTATTGAAAAAAAAATAGCTTGACAGTTTATTCTTCTACCACTTTCCATTCATAAGTCCACATCTTCATTATAATAAATACATAATATAGGGTGGATGCAGAAGGATGATTAACAGGGTGGGATCCTGCAGCAGCAATGTAAAGATGTGTGTAATGTTATCTGCTCCCTCTTCATCTGTGTTGATTTATCTGCCGTTTTCCCTTTCATTTGTGAAGCACTTTATATAATCTTGTTTAGAAAAGTGCTATATAAATAAATAAATACATAATTATTATTATGACTAAAAAACTGAATGTGGCTGGAAATCTGTGTGCATACCGTGTGTTTTTTTAAGCATAAGAATGGTATTTTATTTTTTATTATTATTAGTGGTGATTTCAAAGCACTCCAAGTAACGTTGAATTTATCCTAACAAGTATTGTTGGTGTAGTCACAGTCTATTAAAGCTAATGTGTCTGTGTTGTAGAGCTTGTTTTTCAAAAGCACATGTGAAATACGAGGCAGGAAAAGTGAGGTGATGAGGTCATTTGGAATCTTGATTGCTCATCAGATCAGTTACTAATAATTAGGGACTGTGTTCAATCAACTACTTATGATGTAGGCCAACACTTGGGTATGGGCAGCAAGAAAGAGGACACAAATGCAGACATGTGTAGGCACAGCAGATTGATTTTAAACAGGCAATAGAGAACTTTTTTGCTTCAACTTATTATGAAGTAAATATATATTGCACAGTTTAATGGCTAAAGAAAAATGACACTATCTGTGTTTAATTTGGTTCCCTGTAAGCCTTGTTTTCACGATGCCATTTATGCTGCAACTGGGCTGGATTTTTCACAAGATAAATGAAAGTGCGTCAGCCATTGTGGAGCCAAAACAGAAAAAAGGAATTGTTCTCCCCGTTCGCTATCCCCAGGTAACAGTGGAACAAATGGAATAACTGTATAAACTCTATCCTGAAAAAGAAAAAGAACCCCACTGATGGAGAAGGCAAAGAAGGAGAGTGATAGAAACCGAGGTAAAACAAGAGTGAACAGATTGTTAGGTTTAGTATCTTAAACTGGACCCAAAATGCAGAATCAGGCAGAGACAGTAGATAGTGTGCAATAAAAGAGGTTTATTGACAGGTAACTTACAGTAAGTCTGTTAGGTGATCCAGGGAGTGTATAGGGAGAGCGAGGCAGAGGGGAGGAATTTCTTCAGAGGTGACGAGGAGCCAGGATGGAGCATTTCTTCCACAAGCTGACTTTCAGTAGATCTGAGCACAGGAGAACAAAGGTTAATACGGAGCAAAAGACTCCGGCCATCAGCTCTTCAAGTGGAGTTGATGGCCGCGATATGTGTTTCCCCTTACCACTGGGATTTGAGAAGGTTCAAAACTGAAAAATTCTTTCTACTTGATCAGTAAGTAACAAGACCTGCCTACTTATTAATATAACTGGGTGTTTACTCTGACTTTACTGAGACCAAAGTTTCTAGGTCCAGTTGGAATTAGCCAGGCTGCTAGAAGTAGCCATGTTGCTAACGCTGTCTTTGCAAATGCAGCATAACCAATGATACATTTCGAAACGCCATGGGGGGGGGGGGGGGATTGTCTATTTCCACTTTAAGACTCTTAACTACAAGAAGTGAATGAACAGACTCACAGAGACAGACTCGGCAATAGGCCGTAGACCAACTTTAGCCCAGAATGAATACCCCTGTCTCTGAGTATCTAAGTTTTTTTAAACTGCTGCAGCGTGAAAATTTTTTATCTCTCAGCAATTCAATTTAAACGCATTAATCTGTTATCCCAACAAGACTTCCTTAATTATATTCCATTGTTTTACAGGTAGGCTACCTTATACAGCACCTTTGGCTGTTTTGGGTCTGAATGCTCACTAAGCACATCAGAGGCTGGTAACAGGCAGGAACATAATGCAGCAACAGGAACAGAAAGAGGTAGGAATGGCTTATACGCAAAAAGCATGGTCAGGTGTTGGCATGAGCAGGAATCTCAAAATGGGCGAGTGGTGGACAGATGAGGGATGGCAGGACAGGTGCCACCATGGCATTGGTCTGATGACTGATTGCAAGCCATGTTGCATCTCCTTTGTAAAGTAGTTTATACTCTGGCCAATCAGGGTTATACACAATTGATGGAACACAGATAATTTGATAGCGTCCTTCCATTTGGTAAGTTATTCTGAAACAACTCTGTAATTGCATCTTGCTGTGTTCACGAACAGAACGAGAGATGAATACACTGCGGTCAGTTTTTAGAGACGATAATGAGGAGCTATGTTTTGGGTATTGAATGTCCTGTATTTATATAGCGCCTTTCTAGTCAGCTTGACCACTCAGAGCGCTTTACACTACAAGTAGGCATTCACCCATTCATACACTGGTGGCAGTGACTACCATGCACGGTGCCATCTGCTCATCAGAAGCTGTAATCATTCACACACATGCACTCACACGCCGATGGCGCAGCATCGGGAGCAATTTGGGGTTCATGTATCTTGCTCAAGGACACTTCGACATGTAGACTGCAGGGGCCGGGGATCGAACCACCGACCTTCCGATCACTCTACCACCTGAGCCACAGACGCCCCTGTATTGTCTACAGTATAGGAGCCAAAGCAAAACCAGTGCGCCAGGTACCCTTACCATTCATTCAAACCATTATTTAAACAGGAAAGGGCCATGCTTTTTTTTAAGGTCAATAAAATACATGTACAACATATACTGTAAAAATCTAATACAATATGTGTCTATATAATACATACATAATACATATACAATACAACACAACAGACCACACAACAAGCAGTCAAAGGAAACAAATATATTTTAGGAGGCCTAATTAACTAATCTGTGGTGCTATCACCGCTGCTGCTGCAGGTTCCTCCGTGACTCCTGCTGTCCGTGTTGATGCTGCTGTTACTGAAGGGATCATTCTTGGTGGAGGACTCACTTTTACTGTCTTTATATGTAGCAGCTCTTGGTTTCTTAATTACTAATTTGTCCATTCTCACCGGCCCACCATTTTTTTTCACATACAGTGTAGCTAGCTATGGAAATGTTGGTTTAGCTGACTCTAATTTTACATTTTTATGGCTACGTGACTACGCCCTCTTAACATACACACGCGCAGAGCTGTAACCATTTTAATTGGATAAGGAATTCACAGTTACCAATAATAGAGTAGAGTGCTGATTAATTTTTAAAGATTCTGTATTTATTTATTTATTTATTTATTTATGTAGGCCTATTCATTTAAATTTCGGCGTTCCCCGTGGGTGCTCAACCTTTTCAGTGACAGACATTTTTTCATGTGCAGTGGATTATTCAGTTTTTCAAGGTATGAAACAAATTTTTAACTTTAAAATAAAACTTAAGCAGCGTTTACGCCTGTTGACTGCTGGCAGGGTTGTTCTTTTATCTGCAGCAAACCAGATGGTGCATGGTGAGTGGTCATATGAGGCGCTGCCACCTCCAACCAGACACCACATAGAGTAAAGTATAATCTCTCAGTCTCCCCCAGCTTCTGCACCCCCAAGCCGTCTGCCTCCTACCCCATTGTGGTACCAAACCAGCAGGATGGAAAATTGTGTCTTGTCATTTAATTTAAAAAAGGAAAAAATCTTTGTTTTCACAGTATTAATCTTTCTGCTTTGCTTCGCTTAAGTTGAAAGCTCAGCAAAATGAAGCGCACTGCATCTGTATCAGCAATCTGTAGGGATGATTTTCAATAGGCACAGAGCAATGAATAATGATCAGCTGCCTTTTTTCCAACATGTTACCATTTGCTTCTCCATGGAAAGCATAGATTACCCCTACCCAACACCTCAGCGTACTTTACTGAAATGCATCATTGCTAAGAAAATAAGAAAATACTCTCATTTGCTTCCAACAGGTGGACACAGTGCCACTCTGTTACCATCAACTGTTTGATGAACCCAAACACAAACTTTGTTAAACAAATGAGGATTTAATCTTGTCCTGCTTAAATTGGTAATAAAGCAAATACAGGTGCAAACTTCAAATAAACAGTGTCTTTCAGAGTTTACATGAGATGAATTCACAAGCAGTAGCAGGTGCTGCTGGCAATTTGGGTGCCCTAAGCATAATTGCCATAGGCCTACTTCTTTAAACCGAAGAAATATAGTCTTATTATCAATGTTACAAACAAGAAAACCATAAATATACAATAAAGTATGGAAGAAAGATGGAAACATGCTCAATTCACTTTTTTTTCTTTGATTGCAACATTTGACCTTTACTGCTGCTTTATTAATTTATTTACTGTAATATTATAATTTATTTAATATAATTTATCCATATAATGTATTGGAGTGTGTGTAAGATGAGATTTTTCTGCTACTGCTATGATGCACTCACCTCTATTTACAGATCTACCTACCTATCTGTACCTTCTTGTAATTTCATTCACAAATTCAGACACAATGGAGGGAGCAAAACTGTTAAAGCGCCAGGAAAAATGTTAAATATCCACGACTCAACAAATGTAAAGATCCCTTCAGACATGTAATAGTCTGCTTGCAATAATAAGGTGTGTCTGACATATTTTTCAGCAAAGAAAAGCATAATTTCCACAGTAGAGTATGTAAATATGTAAAAATATTGAATTATAAGATCCACAAACCCAAGTGCGTTGTACTCCATTTTCATTTGTTTTTCAGACAGTAATATCTGATACTGAGGATCTGGATCCACCTGAAACAAATCCAGACAAGACTACTTGCTACAGGTAAGTAAAAAATGATAGTGACTCACTTAATTTTAATTTACTGATTACATGGGAAAGAATTTGTGTTTGTAAGATGTTTTAACATGGGAATGGTAATTTCCCAACAGTAAATATACAGACCTGTACGCACCATGTGTTGAGGAAGAGGAGGAGCTGGTTACAGTCAATTTCAAGAACACACAACACACAGCAATGTAAACTGACAGCTATTGACTGGCATTCCAGTTTTTTCTCTGTACAATATTTCTGGTATTTAAATAATTTTTATAAAAGTAGCTAATTGTGCACTGTCTGGAATATCCACTAATTAGGTCACTTTTTTGTCATTACAGGGAGATGAACATTACACTACCTGACATTACTGCAAACCTGTCACATCCTATTGATCATGAAAGAGTCAGCAGGTTCAACATCTCAAGGGCTAATGTTTGGGATGGCGGAGTCAGAGGTTTCAAACGTACAATATATTTTGAAACCTGTGACATGCTGGTAAAATTTACTGATGATGCTGGTGTTTTAGAAGAAGGAATTGACACAGGTGGTCCAAGACGAGAGTCTTTAACTATACTAATGAAACATCTGAAAGAATGAAACATCTGAAAGACCGGCCCATTTTTGATGGACCAGAAGGACATCGGTTCTTGGTCTACAATGCAAATGGTATGCATAGGGTTAGATGTGTACTATATTAATGGTTAATGATCATTAACCATATATATCACATGACATATGCTTTGTTGCTTTAACTATTTTTCAAAGAGTTTCATCTCAATACATTATAGTATATAATACATTATATGTTTTAATTTTGCGATATGAATTCATTCACAGCTGTTAGGGAGGATGAGTACTATCTGGCAGGAAAGATGATTGCGGTGTCAGTTGTGCATGGAGGTCCAGGACTCCATTTCCTGTCAGAAGATCTTGTACATTATCTTGCGGGCCAGCCTTCATTCAAAGCAACAGTTAATTCAATAACTGATGAAGAAATAGGGAAAGCTTTACAAGAGGTGAGAATAGCATCAGGCTACGGTGTGGTAGGAGTATTACGTAGTTCCTGCAGTGTTTTGAAATGATCTTTACTTCCTTTATCAAATACACAGAATTGGCTTCATTTATTGTTTTGTGATAGTGTAAGATTACACCATGCTATGTATGTCATAGAATAAAAAAGAAATAGGCAAGGAGATACAGTACATACAGTTATTGACTGGAGTGTTTATGTCCCTTTTTATGTTTTTCAGATTGAGAATGCTGCTTCAGTGGATGCTCTGCGAGAATGTACCATGAGACACAGGTTGTCTGAGACATGTGGCTACTGTGGAAGAAAAGAAAGATGTGTCAGACTACCTCTGATGGTATATTATTGACCGCAACTCATCTGTAATTGACAGGTAAGATCATATTTGTAATGATGTGATTTTTTTTTAATTTTTTTTTGTATTTATGTAAGAATTTTTAGTTTGAAATGCCACATGGTCCCCCTCTTTGGTTTATGCAAGCATGTATATCTGTTATACACAATTAGTCAGTGTGTTAAATTTGACATTTGATGTCTGTCTCTCCTTTCCCTGTCTTGTGCCAACCTGCTCATGTCAGCCGGCCCTCCGTGTCATTCCAGTCTTGTGTTTCTATGCATAATTCTTGCAGAGTAACAATTACCTTGCCATTTGCAAAGCAAGACATGGGGTTGTTCTTTAAATCAGTGATGTTCAACACAAAACCATTTTTTTCAAATTTATATTTGTTTAGGTGGATAGAAATTTTAGAGAATATTTAATAGTTTCCTTTAGGTAATTTAAATGTAATACACAGCAGTGAACCAATGTTTGTGTTCACTCTTTAGATTCAAAGATTGTCTTTCAGCCCTTCAGTTTTTGACTGCACTACAAGCAACACCCTACTTTGCTGGCCCCTGTCCTGTGCCACACAAGCGGCTCACTGCTCTTGAACTTGAGAGACTCTTCAAACCTGACCTCAGTCCATCATGGGAGTAATAGGAGACTTAAAGAAAGTCAAACTTTGGGCTACTGGGCAGACTATCTCCTTGACTGTGAAGGTTTGTAAATCACTCTTTTTTTTTATAACTAGTTGAGAAAACACATTGCCAAGATGTATCTGAACAATTTTTCTTTGCAGAAGGCCAGACTGCTGTGTCTGTGGAGGATGTTTGGATGTTTGCAACTGGGCTGACTTCACTTCCCCCATCTGGATTGGAACCATTGCTAAGAATAGAGTTCCTGGATGACTCTCCATTCCTAATGGCAAATACATGTTCAAACACATTGAAATTACCACTCCTAGATTCATACACTGTGTTTAAGTCACAAATGGACTTTAGACTTCAAAATTCTCCAGGATTTGGCTGTTTATAAGCCATGTGACTGGATGACCAGTTTAAAGGTACATTTGTTGTTAAAGGTGTTTTTATAATATAAGGATATGTGAGCATGTTTTTTCTCACAGTTAACATTTTGACCATTTTGTTTTAGACAAAATAAAACAAGTATTTCAAGAAGTTTTGTTTTCTATACTTACAAAAATGTAATAAATACTCATTACTTTGCTATGAGTATTATTTGATTAATTTATTTCACACTTAGAAACAAACATGCTGTGGATGATATTCTGACACTTAGTTTTCAGACATAGACAGCAGTGTTCCACCACTCTAAATCAGATTTCAGGGCTCACCACTGTCTGGTTTCATAGTTTGTCATGCTGCATTTTCACTTTTCCCTGTGATGTTTCCAATTGATTCTGGTACCTGTTCATCTGAAGAAAATATGCATGGGACAGCGAATGTTATGTTTACAAACAGTTTTTAAAAAAAATGCAGATATCATATGACATTTTCCCAATCCATTTTAAAACAGTATAAGTGCATTTTCAAATGTACATGATTTTCAGTCATGACAATATTTAATTCAATTCAATTCAAATCACAACATATTCATCTCTTGGCTCTTGACATAAAAAAAGATCTTAATCATTCTAAAAAATAGCAGGATGATAAGAAAAGCCCCAATTAGCAAGCACTTGGCCACTCCCCTTTGCTTGACTTATAGCTGAGCAGTTTCTTTTAGCTTCATGTACAGTTCTGATGCAGACTCCCAGTTCTCTGGCTTCTGTAGTTGATTGCGCTCCATAGCAAAGTCCAAGTACTCCTGCATGTTTGGGTCCCCACATGGAGCTATTGACAGGCTTGCCTCAGGAAAGCCATCCAATTCAGCTTGTTCAATTTCAAATCCACAGTCTCTGAAGCCAAATCTATGTTAAATGGAAGACAGAACAGCATTTATTTACATTTAAGCTAAAAAATAAAAGAGAAACAAGGAAGTATCAATCTATCACCAATGTATTTCCTGTGTGGTAAGTAGTACAGTTCATCGGGCACTCCTCCTGGACATGACGCTGTTCTGGAAGTGCGAATCCTGTATCCTGTAATCCTGAATCCAATGATGTAGTAACACAGTCTCATATCCCCTCAGAGCCACTCACGGAATCTAAGGACGTTTTTGCCCTAGACGGTAGACTACTCGCTCACGTCACACATCGCACCGTCCAGGTTTCTTTATTATTATCCAGCAATCACCACGAGACCATTTCCTTGTTTATTATCCCTTCACCCACATCACCACTAGTGTTAGGGCTCCCGTGGTTAAAACTTCACAACCCGCACATAGACTGGTCCACTTCCTCCATTTCCAACTGGAGTCTGTTCTGCCACAGTCACTGTCTGCGTTCCGCCATTCCTTCCACCATCATTAATGCACCAGCCCCACCTGAAGCTATCGACCTCACCGTCGTTCCCCCCGACTATCACGACCTCAAGGAGGTTTTTAGTAAGGACTAAATGACTGCTCTGGCACTCCCTCCCCACAGACCTTATGACTGCGGCATTGACTTAATACCAGGAGCTACCCTACCTTCGAGCAAACTACAATCTTTCCCGGCCTGAAAGGGAGGCCATGAAAAGTTACATTACTGACTCACTCGCCACTGGCTTGATCCGCCCCTCCTCCTCATCGGTGGGTGCGGGCTTCGTTTTTGTAGAAAAGAAAGAGAAGACTCTACGTCCATGTATTGATTATAGGGGCTTAAACAACATCACAGTAAAGAATAAATACCCACTGCCTCTTATTGACTCCGCCTTCAGCCCTCTCCACTCAGCAACCATTTTTTCAAAGTTGGACCTGCGTAACGCTTACCATTTGGTCAGGATTAAGGAGGGGGATGAATAGAAGACAGCCTTTAATACACATCTCGGTCATTTTGAGTATCTTGTCATGCCTTTTGGTTTAACTAACGCTCCTGCCGTTTTCAAGGCACTTGTTAATAACATTTTAAGAGACATGTTGGATAGATTTGTGTTTGTCTACTTGGACGATATTTTGATTTTCTCAAGCTCACTTCGGCAGCATGTCCAACATGTTAGACTGGTCCTACAGCGTTTACTAGATAACAAACTTTTTGTAAAAGCTGAGAAATGTGAATTTCATGTTCCCTCTCTTAATTTCTTAGGTTTTGTGGTGGAGAAAGGGCAAACTAAGACCGATCCTGCCAAGGTTCAGGCAGTGGCCGAATGGCCCACTCCTACAACAAGGAAGCAACTGCAGCGGTTCCTAGGGTTTGCTAACTTTTACCGTAGGTTTATCCGTGATTACAGCCGAGTTGCTACACTGTTGACTAACCTAACATCTCTTAAGAGTCCTTTTTTATGGTCACCTGCAGCCGAAGCTGCTTTTGTTAAACTAAAGGGTTTATTTTCCTCTGCTCCTGTGTTAACTCATCCTGATCCCTCAGCTCAGTTTGGGGTGAAGGTGGACGCTTCGGACACTGGAGTGGGGGCAGTGCTCTCTCAACATTCACCAGTGGATCAGAAGCTACACCCCTGTGCTTTCTTCTCCCGCCGACTCTCTCCAACTGAGAGGAATTATGATGTGGGGAACCGCAAACTGCTGGCGGTGGTTCTGGCTCTCCAAGAGTGGAGACACTGGTTGGAGGGCTCAATTCATCCGTTTTGTGGTCTGGACCGACCATAAGAACCTGTCATATCTCCACTCCACCCTCACCTACCGCCCAGGCTCCAAGAACATTAAACCGGATGCCCTGTCACATCAGTTCGCCTCACCAGTGGAAGATCAACCTGCGGAGTGCATCCTGCCATCCTCCTGCGTAGTCAGAGCAGCCAGGTGGGAGGTTGAAAGGGTGGTTCAGGAGGCCAAGAAGGTCATCCTCCCCCCGAGGGGTGTCCACCAGATCATCTGTTTGTTCCACCTGGGGCCAGATCTCCAGTGCTCCAGTGGGGACACGACTCCAAGGTCGCGTGCCACCCTGGGTTTCACCGTACACTGGTCCTCATTCGGCAGCGCTTCTGGTGGCCCTCCATGTCGGCTGATGTAAAGGAGTTCATCTCCGCCTGCTCCGTCTGTGCCCATAACAAGGCTTCTCACCGTGCTCCTGCTGGTCTCCTTCACCCCCTTCCCGTTCCTCATCGGCCTTGGTCCCACATAGCCTTGGATTTCGTTACAGGCCTGCCTCCATCAGAAGGTAACACTGTCATTTTAACTATTGTGGACCGTTTTTCCAAAGCGGCTCATTTTGTCCCTCTACAGAAGCTGCCCTTGAGACCGTTACTTTACTCACCCAACATGTCTTCAGGCTTCATGGTATTCCCCTGGATGTCGTCTCAGACAGGGGTCCACAGTTCACTTCCCGTGTATGGAGGGCATTCTCTCAGGAATTGGGGGCGTCGGCCAGCCTATCATCTGGATACCACCCACAAACTAACGGCCAGACGGAGCGGGCCAACCAAGATCTCGAGGCAGCCCTTCGTTGTGTTTCCTCCTGCCACCCGGCTTCCTGGTCAACCCACCTTCCCTGGGTGGAACACGCCCACAACTCCCTGGTCTGTTCCGCTACAGGTATGTCCTCATTCATGGCTTCTAATGGTTTCCAGCCTCCGCTTTTCCCTTCCCAGGAGACGGCTTCAGCAGTTCCCTCAGTGCAGGGTCATCTTCGACATGCTTGCCGAGTTTGGCGTGAGGCCCGGTTGGCTTTCATGCACACCGCGGAACAGAACCAGAGGCTAGCAGACCGCCATCGCACTCCAGCTCCCGAGTATCAGCCTGGTCAGAAGGTCTGGCTCTCCTCCCGGGACCTCCCACTCCAGACCGAATCCCGAAAACTGGCACATAGGTATATTGGACCCCATGAAGTCGAGCGCGTCATTAACCCATGTGCTGTTACATTAAGACTGCCTGCCTCCCTGAATGTTCACCCTGCCTTCCATGTATCACTCATCAAGCCAGTTTCCAACAGTCCTCTGAGCCCTCCGGCCGAACCCCCTCCATCCCCCCAGATCATTAACAATTTTTGCTGCCTTTACGGTACAACGGATCCTGGATGTACGCAGGCGGGTCCGGGGTTTTCAATACCTGGTTGACTGGGAGGGTTATGGCCCTGAGGAGCGATCTTGGCACCCTTGCTCTTTTATTTTTTTTTTTTGGGGGGGGGGGGTACTGTTAGGTTTCTGTTTTTGTTGTTTTTTTTCTTTGTACTCTTTGCTCCCCATGCTCCCTTTTTGTTGTCTCCCTCTCAGGACTTGTGTGTGGCAGGGGGCGTGGCTGGCAGCTCCAGCTGCAGCAGACGAGGCACACCTGAAACCTCTCATCCCATTT
>JBBPCS010000939.1:0-19719 GCA_037974645.1 Hollardia meadi | reverse complement strand
AACCTGATCAACTCTATGCGAAGGAGATGTGTTGCACTGCGTGAGGCAAATGGTGGTCACACCAGATACTGACTGGTATCTGTGAAATATCTGTGAAATCCATAGTTCAGTGCCTAATAAATGTCTCTTTTCAAGATTAAAACTGCATATTTTATTGTGACCAGCCTAAGATAATAATCATGCTGTCTAATCAGCATCTTGATATGCCACACCTGTCAGGTGGATGGATTATCTCGGCAAAGGCGAACTGCTCACTAACACAGATTTAAACAAATTTGTGAACAGAATTTGAGAGAAATAGTCTTAGATCTTTGATTTCAACTCATGAAAAATTGGAGCAAAAACAAAAGTGTTGCGTTTATATTTTTGTTCAATGTAGGTTTTTACCCTATTTCAAAGGTTGCAGCACCATTTCCTTTCAATGTAGCCAGACTGACAAAATAATAAAATCTTGTTTCTCATGCAGCATACAGAATATAGATGGTTAGGGGAGTCTTTGAAGACTTTGAAAAGGTCTTCAGGACAGAAGGTCATGTTATTAAACAACCCTCAGGCTCTTTCAAAGAATGCCAGGTATTTATCTTTCAGAAAAAAACTATGTTAAACTTGGTTTTTCAAATTTAATGACTGTCTTTGAGCTTAAAACAGCTGCTTTTACAAACAAGGGCCCAACTTGTTGCCGTCCATGGCAACTCACCTTGTTTGAGTATCCATTGGGTTCACATCCTGCAAAGATGTAGAGCGTGCCGTTAACGTTAGAGCCACAGGCGCCTGATAAGTCAGGGGGTTTGTCTCCAGTGATCTCCCTCCGCTCCCTGGCACACAGAAACAGAAAAAAAAGAAGAAAAAGAGACAGCAAGATGAACAGCCCAATCCCATTTTTAGCCAGCAGGTCAGATCCACTGATGCTAACAACATAATGCTGGTAGCAAAATGTATGAAATGTGTCAAATTATGTGTGTGTAGCCTATGTGTGTGTCTATAACCATGTTCCCCACCAATCAAGTTTTCTAACTAAACTGAAAATATATATATATTTTTAAAACTTGTGTTGTGTAAACATTTAGCACAATCTCAGCCCCCTCTGAGTGCACGTTGTTTTCATATAATTTCTATATTTGGTCTCATATATACACAGTATGTACATGGAAAGTAATATTCTGCCTTGTAAGATCATTTGGGTGATTATATACCCTTAGAAAGTCAGTGGATGGGGCTGACTTTAAACTTGTGTAAAGTCAGAATTCAGACTTTAAACTGAATTCTGACTTTAAACTCAGAATTCTGACTTTTTTTTCTCTGAATTTTGACTTTTTTCTAAGAATAAGAGGTAAAAGATAAGAGATAAAAGTCAGAACTCAAAAAAACCCCACACACAACACTTTGTGTGATGCAGATGTGTCCCAGGGTGAAATACCAAGGTTTAATTAGTCCCTAAACGTTGAGTTTTTCTATTTAATTTTTTATTAGAAACCAACTAATATTTCTATATTTTTAAGTTTTGAAAAAATAATGTCTTTTGCACATAAATACATCCGCAGGAAAGACGTCTCAGTGGAAAATGATGCAAGACCTCTCTTGTTCGCCGCCAGCCAATCATAACAGAAAGCGGGCGTTCTTGTATGCCACGAGCCAATCAGAACTGTAGGCGTTCCCGCGCTCACCATATCAAAGCGGCGGGCTCGACAGGAACACCGCGTCCGCAGTCAGACTTCATGTGGAGAGGAAATGGGACGCTCGTTTCATATCAGTATCGGATGATGGCACAGGCGTGCCCACTGAAGCCTGAAGCTTCCACGAGGAATGTTAATTATTACATTACTTTAAACGAATTAGCACGATTACTATAAATAAAGCTTGTTGTTTGCGACCGTTATGCAGTATGATAGGCCCAATCAGCGTCAAATCTGACCGAATTTGCGGTAATATTTAAAGTTTTATATACATGACATGGAAATACACTGTTAATTAAGTTACTTTCCCCTACAAATCGTCGTTTCCATGAAGTTCAGTTGACGATTTTTCAGAAATGCTTGTGGATCCAATAACATATTCCTTTGCGTCCACAATTAATTGATTCGATTATTTGCGCGGGTCGGGACTTACACAGCCTCAGTATTCTACGACTTTTCTTCTGTTTGGACTCTGCATCAAACGCTCCTTTTGGATTTGGATGACCACGACTAACCCTCGACCCCCTGAAGGGACTGGACACCTTGCGCGCGGGGGTTTGGCCAAGCGGTAGGGCTTCTGTTGATCTTACCACGTCATTCTGTCTAAATGGCAGAGCCATATCTCATCGCTCGGTAATATGGTGTCCTCTCCTGCAACTTCCTGCGAGGAAGACAAAAAAAAATAAAATACGGGAAGTGCTTGAAAATTTAAACCTTTATTTGCTGACCAAAATAAAATGCAGATTATAGGTTAAAAACTGCTGTGCTGACCACAAACGTCAAACTCTGACTATAATGGTTCATGTCCATCTGTATGGCATATGTGTGTTGCTATCAAGTTGCTTTTGAGAGCATTTCTGCATGTTTTCCATGTTAACATTGTTCTATTTATGCAGATATGCACTGAATTCGAATCCAGCCCTGCAATAAAATCCCACCTTTATGAATGTTGGAGTGTTCAGTTTTAATAAACACAGTTTTAGAGAGGTGTTGATTCAACTTTAAGGTGATTTTAAAGGCTGTAGTTACTGGTGACTTGTGTTAAGGTGTTTAGAATAATTTGTCCACCCCTCTTATATCAATAAAGGTAGAAAAAATATTACCACTGATTATGGTGCAATACATTTTAACACCACAAAACAAATCCTCGAAAATGATCCTAAAAAACAAAACATCTCCAATAAACGCTGTCACCTTCATGAAAGTAGGATTTATTGCAGTCTTTTAGGAAATGTTTGATTTCAGCATGCCTTCATACAGCAAAAGAACATCAACGTGTTACCAGAAGGCAATGGAGGCTTTACCTCCCAAATATACCTCCACAGGTAGAAGTTACACACCTACTGTATGTCTCTCACCTGATAACCTCCCCAGACAAACAGAGTGTTGTTGTCTATGAATGCTGTGTGGCTGCTCCTCTCCAGCCGGCTCACTCGGGCGGTTCTCTCAACAGCATCCATCCCCAAAAAACTCTCTGATCATCTGTCTGTTGAGCAGCAAATCAAATCAAATAAAAAACAACAACAACTAAAATGGTTCCCAGTGCAGGGAACAAAGGCAGTTGCTGTGGTGGGGCAAGGACCTACCTCTCTTGCTGCAATGAAGAAATAAGTCTGCTGGATTGGAGGGTTTTGTGGAACATGTTTTACGGGTTTGCTGTCTTTACTCCTCCCATCAGAGGTTGTCACGAAAGTTCTTTTTCAGTTCCTCCTTACTGCTAGTGGCAGTAAACAATGTATACGTCTTCAGAGCGGGGGGGTTATGTGGGGCAGAGGGTGTGGTTGCCTCGGGCCTACTGTTCTCTCCAGTTACAATGGGCTGCATCTGTCCGACTGTACATCCTTTTTTTTATTGTTGACTATTTTGAGGTTTTTTTTGCGTGTCTTGATTGCGGCAAAAAAAGAGTCACGTCTGTGTCCTTTGCCGATCAGGGATGAGTGCCCTAGACGCTGCCAATGCTTTCTCATCTTATGCGGCGAACAGCAGTGGCCTGTTGTATAGTGGTTTATTACAGCCCCTTAGAGCCCCCTTGAATGGGCCCCACTGTACTGAGTCGAATTGGCTGCCAGCCGGGAGTTTTAAAAGCTCACAGCGTCATAGCTGGAGGCAATTTCTGCTCCCCTCGCTGTTTTTAATAACAATAAAAGTGTAAAAAAAAAAAAAAAGTCCAGATCAGAGAGTTCCTGAAATCGGATGTGCCATCATCATCACTGATGTCAGTCTGTCTGTGCATGTGTGTGTACGAGCGTTTGACTTTGAAGTGTACACGGGTTGTCTCTTTGACTTGTGTTCTGTCTTTGTTGGCTAAAATGGGGAAGAAGCACAAGATAAAGAGCTAAGAGCAGAGGAGTAATCCCCGTGTGTTTCACTCACAAACTTCTCAACAACTCAACCCTCCACGTATGCCATGTGTCCTGCCAGCCTGCTCTCGTTCCTAGGCCGTCGGATACCAATGTTTAAAAGAAAGGAAAAACTCCCAAGAGGGGTAAAGGTTGGAGTTGAGTGGTGGATCACACACGGTTTGTGTCCCGTATGGAACCAAACATCACCACTCTTTCCCAAAACTAACCAAGTCGTTTTTTTGCCTCAACTTAACCAAATGTCACAGATTTTTTCCTAAACCTAATCCAGTGTTGTGTGTGCCTGAACTTAACCAAGGTAACCTAGACCTTGTGCGTGTGGGGCCGTCGGTACCTAACGACCTGGGATGAGAACGCGTTGGTCCTGCTCATTGACATAAATAAAGATGGATGACGCGTCTCCACTTCCTCCCATTGTACAAAAGTGAAGCCCAAATATCCGGGATACAGGCGCTGCCATCTTGCGCTGGTGACGTAGTTCGGAGCCGCGGTATTGAGTGCCCGCCCATACGCCGGCCCGCCCAATCGCGAGCAGGGCTCAGCTGTCACGTTTCACCCCGTTTTTATAGCTTTAACTAACTAATTAAAACCAAACTGATCAGAAAAATGAACACTTGAACGTTCATCAGCGTGATAAGAACTACCTAAAATGACAGAAACCATCTTTGAGAAAAATTTGTTTAAGGTGTACTTTGAGTTTTTAGTTTGGCCCATGTCCTACCTGAAATCATTGAGGAAGAGGTTTATGACCTATACTGCAGCCCACCACCAGGGGGCGATTGTTTTTGCTCCACTTTTGGGGAGCCCTCATGTCGTCCATCTTTATATACAGTCGATGGTTCTGCTGCTAGTTCCGCTAGCCTAGCAAGTGAAAATGTTAGCGAGGAGCACACAGCTGGCTGTGAACAATGTGTAGGAAAGCAACCGTGAGACGAATGGTGCTATAAGATAAGTCACACTGTATATAGTACGGGAATGCATTTGGTATGTTCAAATGTGTTGGACATTTTGGACATTTCATGCCATTTTTGCTGGATTGATTTAAACAGACAGTTGCTGGATGAAAACTTCATTGGTAGTAGGTTTCCCTTTTCTATCATAGAGTTTTTTTAAAAGTAGAAACTCACAGGATGATCAAAACCAGTTATCAGTTTGAAACAAAACAGCACCTGCGCCCACATCAGGGGCATCCGCATGCATTTCAAAAGGTCGGTCCATGCATGGAGCTGCAAGAACAAGAGGTGAACAACAGATTTAACATTTTAAAACTCTAAGTTGACCATATATACTTTGCTTTTCCTGAGCAAGGTAAGTGTCGGTGGTTTGAGAGACTCAGACGACCACTTTTTAATGCGAACCAAATGCTCTTTCCACATGTTGTTGTAGATCACAATGTCATCCAGGTATGCAGCACATCCCTCCAGCCCCAACACCACCATATTCATAAGGTGCTGGAACGTCACCTGTCCATTACACAACCCTAAACTCATCACTGTATCGGGGAAAAAAAGACCAGATTATAGAAGTCAACCTGATCAACACAATCTTTGATACGCCGCAGTGAATAAGAGTCTGGTTTGGTTACAACAGTCTGTACAGAACCTCAGAAATATTTCTGAAACACCTCGAGGGAATTTCCTCAAATTCTGCACAAACGTCCACTTAGACTCAAAGATGAACTGATTTGATTTGAGTGGTCTAAGGTCAAGGTCACCATGACCCCCACAAATCCTGTTTTTAACTTTAACTCAAATTCATTATGAGAACATTTTAACACAAATGTCTAAGAGGCCAAAATAATGAAGTGGTGACATTTTATATCCAGATCAAAAAAAAAGATCTTGTATTGTGTGTTTTATCTTGTGTGTCTTTCAGGCGTGGTTTTCGCATAAACCATTACAGGTTTCTACAGCACCCTCACACCTCAGCTGCTTTTTTATACATTTAATTCTGTGTTTTGTATTTATGTGTGTGAAAAAGTCAGAACTAAAATTTTTCACGTGGCCCTAATCCTCTTCCGTACAATTGTTCCAAAAACAATAGAGATTCAAAAAGTAACACACTTACTAATATTTATTTCATAATGGTCATTTACACATCGAAGTATAATAAATGAGAATGAAAATTAAAAACAGACATTAGGAATAACAAATAGTACTGCAGTATTTTGTACTTGCCACTTGCATGTGATATGTTCTGCATATATGAAAATTGATAAGTAAACCTTCAATATTTTTTGCTCTCTGCAGATGCTGAAAAAAAAAAGTTTATGTTAATTGTGCAAGTTCGACTCAAGAGGTCAGAATAACATTGAGCAGAATGAAAAAAAACGTCAGGTTTGTTAGTTTTGGGGTAATTTCATGTGCTAAATCAGTGATTCCCAACCAGGGGTACTTCTGCTGCTGCCAGAATATAATAATCCATACATCGAGTCAGCTATAACAATTAATTTAGGTGTTTTAAGGTGTCTTAATTGCAATTAAGGGTGTGTGAAACCCTAAAGAGTAATGGATAAATGGTTTCCCGCTTTTGCCACTCCGTGTGGTTGTAGTACAAACGTGACCAAACCGAATTAAACACTGACAGTTCAATTGTATGAAAATATTGTAACATCTACTATTATACCCACTTTTGTACGATTAATAGTTAAATAGCACCCAATTTGAAATTAATTCAAATTAACACATTTGGAACGTAACTGGCGATGTTGCTGAAGGGGTAACTTGAGATCAACTGACTGGGGTCAAAACAGGTTGGGAACCACCGTGCTCGAGGATGTTGCAACTAAATTCTAGTTGGAATATAAATTTAACAGTCGTACCTAAGTGCAAATAGTGGCTCATCATACGAGCAGCATAAGAAATGTTTGACCAAATATATTTAAATCACCCATCTAAATCTTTTAAATCACAAACATAAATACCTGTAAGATTTAAACAACAGTTAATATACTAAAGAAACATTCCACAAAGTCTTCTTGGCGACTGATTTTAAAATTTACACAAATCAATGTCTGATGCAGAAATATAATTTCATCTGGTGGTTATGGTAAATTAAAACAAGACAGCCTATGTGGTGATTTCTGGCCCTGAATTAAAGATGCACCAAGAGGAAATTAATGTAAAGCTTAAATTAAAAATAAGGCACAATTAAAATGGGATAATTAGAACATTTCATTATTTTGTAACGCAGCCCAACCTCACCCATGTGTTTTGTTTAAAATTTGTGACTTTTGTACATCTGAGACAAATGCAAAATGTACTACAGAGCGTTTCTGGCAATCGTGATGGTTAAGAACGTCGTAGTGGACATAATCGGACAAACAGAGTGAGTAGAAATGTCAAGGCAACAACCTTCGTCACTGTTCAGTCCTTCATTTGATGCCGTGGCTGAATCAGAATTGAGAGAGGTATTAAAGTCACTGCTTAACATTTGGCTGTGTTGTGTCAGCATCATGAGGCTCAATCTGCCTTCCTCTTCACTTTTAAGGTCAATTTACACTCATAATTGCACTTGTGGTTACTTCATGCAAAACGTTATGTGTTCATTTCCTGCTATTTTTTTTCCCTCCCCATCAGCGGTCTTCTAGCTTCCTGTTAAACGGACTGCGCTCAGTCCTGCAGGTCCTTGTCCAGGTATTTCCTTATTCGTTGACAGCGAGGACACGAGTCCCATGGAGCCTTGCAGGTGAGGTGAAACACAGTCTTACAATCTTTACACCTGGGTCACAGACACACAAAAAAAGAAAAGCATTTTAAGTGAATGTGAAGGAGATTTAGAAAGTTCACATTTAGAATAAAAACCAGATGCTCAGATTTGATTGATTTGGTCATTTGTTTTATATATTTTTTGCTTCTATCATGGGTAAACAGGCTACGTAGTTGAATGGTTTTCTTTTTTATTTCACTTTTACGTCTATTTACATGAGATATACGATTGGTAGTCTGCACAGGTTTTTACAACCGCTCCTTCGAACAGTAGTCAGAGCCGAAATGACCCCGCTACTTTTAAACGGCTCAAGCGCATCATCAGTTTAAGACACATCTTGAAGCAGGTCCTGTTGCCTGTCGTCTAACGCAGATACAAAGTCAAGCCAAGCCTCTGTATGTGTATGGAAAGGCTTCTCTTCGCCTGTGGAATGTTCCAAATGGGAGTTTTTGGAGCATTCCACAACTTTCCCAGTCTTTTGTTGCCGAACTTGTTCAAAACATGTTGCTGACATCAAATTCAGAATAAGCATATAGTTACAAAAATCAATTAAGCTGATGAGGTAAAATATTTTTTATTTTTATGGTTTTTTATTAGGTATGTGTCAAAAAGTATTACAAAATTATCACATTCTGTTTTATTTAACTTTTTTGTAATCAGGGTTGTATTTCATTTTGTTTTGTTTGATTTGTTTCTATGATGCAAGAACATAACTTCTCTCTATAAAATAAACATTTGTTTGCTTAAATCCTATTTGTTTTTCAAAATACCTAGCATGACTATGAGGTCAAACTATAGCTTGGTTTCAGTGTAAAATAGATGTGAAAATTGAAAATAGCATAATAAAATGTTGATTTTTTTCGGTTCAGTCTTGACTTGAAACAAATACTAAGAGGTAATAGTGGGGATGAACTACTGAGGGGAGGAAAAGGTGAAGTAAGATAACAGGATAACATACCTGGTGGTGCTGTCAAACTGGAAGGGGAAGATGATGTCATCAGAGTGGCATATCTGACAAATGAAGCCGCGCTGAGTGCACAGGTCGCAGTGGAACACGTGGTTGGAGGCGTACTGCAACAGTGTCATCAGGTACATTGCGTATTGGCCCTCTGCTATCTACAAAAAAACAAACACGCACATATTGAGACGTTTCAAGGTGGCAGATGACTGGTGCAAAAACATAATCCACACAGCAAGATACCTGTCGTAGGTCAATGACACTGTACAGGTGGCTCGACTCCAACAGGTACGTTCGCTGCTCCATTCTGGCAGAGAATATAGCAAAAACATGAATAATAAAATGTCGTAATAAAATAAGGTAATATGTAAAACACACATGCATGTACACACCTGGCTTGGAGTTTCTTGCAGGCTCCGCTGCGGCAGGTGAGCAGGTAGTCGCCCAGCAGACGAAGCCTCTGCCGCAGGCCGTGGGCCTGAGCCATGGAGTCGGCATGCTTCACCAACTCAGGGTTCAGCTGCTCCAGGTTCAGCAGTGGCTCCTGCTCCACCTGAGCCAGCAGCCACAGGGCCTTCTTCGACACCTGGACAGACACACAGGTCACAGTCGTGGCTGTCAACATGCTGAAGCTGTGTGTGTGAGGGTTGTGGCATATTGTATTTGACTTGTAGTAGTAACCCGGGATGTAGTGGGTGAACAGTTAGCCCTATAAAATACTCTAGTGTGGCACTTCTGTAATTGTTGTACATACAATCATCATACTTTTTCCTTGTCAACTTGGTGCCTACATTACCCACAATGCAACTTGACAGCAGACCATTTGTTTGGGGACTCAGGGGCTAGTAGCGAATGTAGCCTCGAGCTGCTAGCCTCAAGCAGAGATGAGGAGTGGGTCTGGTAAGCTGACTCCACAACTCCAGATATTTTTCATTTGCTAACCAAACCAAAGCTGACTCAAGTGACATCACTTGAGGCAATTTATCGGATTTTGTGCAGCTGTCTTTGGAGCCACAACAGGCTTTAGACAACTTTTTTCACATGTAGTGCTCCCAAATACCTGTAGACAGACATATCAGAGTATTCCCCCTTTAAATCATCAGTTATGTAACACAAGTCTTTTGGCATCTCAGATTTTGACGATGTTTCACCCGAGTATCACCTCAATATCTGACAACAGCGTCAGTATCTGTACAAATGTACACATTTATAAAGCGATCTGCATGTGCTGCACCTACCTCTCGCTGTGTGAGGTCCCAGTTGTGCACCATGCGTGAAGGGATGATGGTGGTGTCACCGCGGTGACAGGAGTCACAGTAGTACTGGCCTGAGAAATGACACAGCCTGGCTCTGCCCAGGGACGGGCCAATCTTCTGAGAACACTCTGCGTATGACACGCAGTAAACAAAGTTCAGATTCACACATTCCACACATACTCCTGAAAAACCTTGAAGATCATCATCCTTGTCTTTTTATTTTCTATCACTGCCGCTACTGTTATTTTTTGTTATTAAAAATTATTAATAAAAAGAGAGTAACTGGACCACAAATTCTGTATAACTTTGCTAAATGGCCATGCCGAGTTCTTGTTAACTTTTACTGAAGAACAATAGAAAGCATCATGAGTAGAAACATCACAGACTGGCATGGTTCATGCACGGCCCAGGACAGGAAGGCTCTGCAGCAGGGCGATTAAAAATGCAGCAGAGCCTTCTGGGTCGTGCACAACAGGAAGGCTCAGTGAGATCAGTGAGATCTGTGATGCGTCTGTGCAGAGACTAAAAGGTTTCTAAAAGGAAACAAGCCCCCCCCTCCAAGCCACAGCCTTTTCACCCTGCCACCGTCTGATAAAGAAGTATCCGCTGCCGTACCACCAGACTGCTGACTGGCTTCTTTCCTCAGGCTCCGAGACCACTGAACTCAACCTCCACACTCCATCATGAATCATTTATTTTTGCGGCTTGTTTATTTATTCATTAGATTGTACAGTTTTTTGTTCAGTATGTAACATGTATAATGACAAAATAATTGAGTCTTGAATTGTGAGGACAGATGAGGGCAACACTTGTTATAAAGTCTAAACTGGAATCGATGATAAAATAATAACTACTCTCTAAGTCACAGCTCAGTTTCCTCCGTCACATGTGCAATGTCAACGACCTGATTCCAGATGTAAATATTAAAAATAAATAAATTTTTCATAAGAAGGCCAGCCAAGGGATCCTTCATCACAAACACACACACAACTGAACCAGACTGGCCTCGTCTAATGTGTGTTCTTGCAATTATTTGATCATTTGGAATAAACAAGCTTACCTGCACATTTGAAGCTCTGCGTGTCCAGTCCCATCTCTGAGGGCACGGTGCACAGATGAACTAGAAGTGCTCCATCCTCTTTAAGTCTGTGCTGCACGAGTCTGTGGAGATTTCCAGCCACACCCAGCCGTACCCCAGCTGGCTCCCCGGAGCCGCCGTCCTCCCCGCTCTCCAGGTAGGAGTCCAGAGCTCCTCGGATCAAAACCCTCCAAGAGCGAGCCTCCTCTGCGCTCTCCGCCCTGAGTCTAAGCCTCTCCCTGACAGTCAGGAGTTTAAAAAAGGCCGGTCCTCCCAGAGAGACGTCAGGCACCACATCCCGGATTTCCTCAATAGAGTGGGTTTGCCGCAGCAACTTCCTTCCCTCTTGTACCCGAAAGCCTTTTAAGGCCTCCAAGGATAGGGAGAAGACCAGAGGTACCCATATCCGAGCCTCAGGATCGTTAGAGAAGTACAAAACAGATTCTTTGATGGCATCCGTTTCCAAATCAGCAATCTGAGTCCAATCGAATTCCAGTGGAGGAGGAGGTGCCTCCTGCCCTCCACATGTCCCAGAGTCAGAGGATAATAAACCTCGCTCAGGGCTGGGGGGAGCAGAGGATGGGGACGACACATCCACACCATTTTCACTGAAGGGTCGCAGCACCTCCCACTGCTCATCAATGCGAGATGCTGGCCGACATTTGTTGACGGCCTCTACTATCCGGTCCACCCAGTCCTCAGCTTCGTCCCGATTGGCCGCCCGGAGGTACAGTCGCTTCCCGGGAAAGGTCAAATCGAAGCGACCCTCAGGTGAGGCGATTCGAGCGTCGTCGCATCGCACCAGGGAGCAGTTGTCGTAACACGTCCGCTCCTCCGCATTGAGATACAGGCGGAACTCGAAGGGCGACAGCTCACAGTAGTAGTCCCGCCACAAACCCACTGCACTTCGTCGCTCTAGATGTCCGAGTTTCAACAAGCCACGAAACGGGTTGGAGAGCCCTGACAGACAGATGGACAAGGAAAGGAGTCAGCATACGTTATTTTGCATGATCTTTGCGGTTGACAGGTAGAAATTAATTTTATTTTGTCATCTAGGTCACAAGAAAAGCGATAAATATGAACGACATTTAAAGGAAAGCAATGAAAAGATAGGATTAATAAGATATTATCAGATAAAACTAAAAAAAGCCTAATCAGCCATTTCTATCATTTCGATAACATAACTATTAAAATCTAAACTATATCTATACTTTGAGAATTAATTTAATATTTGCTGAAATTAAATAGTGATAACTTAAACAGCTATAGTAGTAAATATTGGGCATATAGACTATTGCCTAAATAGACGATTAAATGAAAGAGTGACACGTTAAGGACCAGTGCAACAGTTAAAATATGGAATCAGTGAGGCAGTGAGATTATACAGTTGTTCTTCCTGGAATAAAAAAAGCACTTCCTTGTTATGTCACAAAGGTTTCTCATTGCATCTCTCAACATGTTGTCCGATTCATTGAGGTGAAGTCTTACAAGAAACACAACTTTTTTTTTTTTTACATTCCAGTGCAATCTGGCCACAACCCAAAAAATGAAGAAGCAACAGGTGGTTTCCACCTGAGAAGCTGATGAAAAACACCTGAGGGCTGTACTACGAAGCGAGGTATCTGGCTTATCCAGGTAATTCAGTATGGTATGCTGCCACGGGAATTTAAGCTGCTTCTCTAAACTGCTGTGAGCAGGTTGTCTTCGTGGTTGACTCCATGTTACCCCCATCTACACCTACATTCATACAGGTAGTTCTGAAGCCAAGGTGCTTTAGGGAGTAGATCTTAATTAGCAGGTCTAAGATGCTTGTGATAATGTAGTGATTGTAGCTAAAATCATGAGTATTTCCTTCTTACTAAATCCGGCATAATACAAGACGTGCGGTGGCGTCAGTGGTGTGATGAGGTTGACCCAGCCTTGCAAAGTGACGATGTGGTTCCTTGACAAAAAAAATTTCAAAATGTTTTTCTCGTAAATTTATTACTAATAAAAGACTTTTATTCTTGTGAACTTGTGATGTAATCTCAAAAAGAGTTAAATCTGATTAGGTTAAACTCCCTGTGACATCACCCAGCTGTGACATCACTGTTTGGGTGTGGTGTGAGTTGCCATATTTTAATTGTCTTATTCCAAAGTTTCCAGTTCTGCTGGGCTTTTCTGCTCAATGTGAAAAGTATTATGTACCTTTGAGTGATTCATTCCTTCCTGACCAGGTGTGTTCACACCTCACTGTGGAATTTTTGACCACTGGTAGTGCTATGAAGCAATGTTTACATGAGTAGGTAAACATTTTCCCTTCTGTTGTTTTCTCACTATTCCACTAATCTACTGCAACGAGGAATAAAGAACAAAATACTAGACTTTTTCTACAAACGAATCGTTTTTTTTCTTATCATGGAGATAGAATACCTATTTGTCTTCGATGGATGACGCTGGGAGGTGATTGAGAGACCTTGAGCTCAGCTGTGGGAGCAGATGGAGGCACCTCATCATGATCTGACACCTCCTCCAGGTGGGGCTTGTAGATGTCGTCTTCAGAGATCCAGGAACGAGAATTCTGCAAAGTAAACAACAGAAGTTTTTGTTAAACCTCTTTTGCCCCTGTGAGAGAAGGATCTCCACAACATCTTAGCTGTTAAACTGGCATCAGATTAACGTAAATGTGTGCATGAAGCACAACATATCGGAAGGAAATTAAAATCACATGATATTTCACATTTAGGGCTGCAAAGATTGGTTGATAAATCAATTTTTCTGCAACTATTTTGACAATAAATTAATCATTAAAAGTCTTTTTTTTTTAAAGCAGAAGTGCCTGGTTGCATTATTTGGTTCCAGCTTCTCAAATGTGAGGTGCTGCTGCTTTTCTTTGTTTTATATCATTCTAAAACAAACATCTAATCGATAATCAGAATAAGCAGGACTTGCAGACCTACTTTCAATGCTTTCAACAAACATGAGTTTTAGATCAGACTTTTCTTATCAAATGGGCCAGACCGCGGAGAACACAATTCAGCTGAGTGCACTCAATGAATAGACCAACGCTAATCCCCGTCATCATGTGTTTTTGGAGATAGTAGTGTGAGAACTTCTGTTAAGTTAAGCACAAATTTGTCACTATCTTGACTAATTAAAATGGCCAATGTGTTGCAACCACAGAAAGTCCTATATTCTGGGGAAATATTATGACATATCCTGGATCGATCCCTGCTCAGTCATGTGTAAACATGGAATAAGGGCCTTAATTAGTACAGAGCGGATTTTATGGTACAGGAAGCCGACTTTCAACTGAAATAAATTTTATTTATATAGAGAATCGCATATCACAGTGCCTCAGTGGGCTTTAAAATCTGTACAGAGTACGACATCCTCTGTCCATAAACCCTCGATTTGAGTGAGAAAAAATTACCAGCTTTCAACCGTAGTCAGACAGTCGCCATTATTACAGCAGAGAGGATTTTTTTTCTAACACAACAGGAATAACGTGACTACACATGATTTCCTCCAGGGTAAAAAAAACAAAACAGCTAGAGCCCTTAAAAAAAAAAAAAAAATTATTATTGAATAGCTTGTGTTGATTTTCCACCCTGACTATGTCAAGAGTCAGACATCTGATTTGCCGTTTCCAATTCAAGGAGGATTTCTGCATTTGCTCTTTCTGTAAAATCCTCATTATCCATTACTGTTTTTGACCTTCTGTCTTGAGTTGTAGTCAGGAAATACAGCTTTTATAACAGACAGAAGAGTGTGTGAGACTTGGACTGAAGTCACATGATGTGATTTCATAGATAGAAGCCTGTTAATGCCTGTGGCATTGTTCGTCTGTGTGTGTCATTTTCAACTAAAAGCTATTTGTCTGCAAAAATACTTACTGATAGAGAATCTGAGGACAACTTCCTGCTCAGGATGCTGGTAGATCGACGTGTGCCTTGATGTACTGGGTTCTCCGCTTCCTTCAATTCCTGAACAGGCTCCGTACTCTCCTGAAAACCGGCCGTACGCACTTCCTCCACAGGCTCCCTGACTGGTGAGAGTATGTCTACGTCCAACTCAGAAGAGGCACCAAAGTGCACTTCAGAGGGAGAGTCGTTAACATGGTTGTCCTCTGATGATGGCAGCTCAGGGGGTGTCGGAGGTGACTCTGACTCAGACAGTGCAGAGTGTGGGGGTTGGTCTTGGGAAGGCGTAGGGGGACCGTGGGCTTCGCTGTCAGAGCCACTGAAAATGGCCGTCTCGGAGTACTGATCTGGACCCGTGCTGGACACAAAGGAGTCTTCCCTCATGGAGTCCTGACTGCAGTGGCTGCTCTCCGGAAACTCAGTCAGAGAACTGGAGAGAGACAAGTCATGATATATTTTACTGCAAGCCTCAGATAAAAGAGATTAATTTATTATTGCAGATTTCTAATATAATTTCAAAAGATAAAGCTGGTATATCAGGTTTTATTTACAAAGAAAACACTTGTTTTTAAGATGAATTTATAGCTGGTTTTCGTATTTTTATTGGACTTGCTGACAATTAGAATAACACAGAATACCACCAGCCTTTACTCTTTATCCACTCTTGTGTTCCAACATATCCAAACACACAACTAGAATATACACTTACTCCTTCTGTGGCCTTTTGCTGTTGACATTAATGGACATGTCCAGGTCACATGAAGACCAGTGCTCTCCTGTCGGGCTGCGGGGGTCCTGCCCCTGCAGGAGGCTGTCGGAGCTCAAGCTGGAGGAGAGCTGAGAGGAGCCTGTGGTGTCCAGGCTTAAATTAGATGAGTTGAGTCCAGTTCCACGCGCTTGTAACACACTTGCCCCTCTCCCTGTTAGCAACGGGCACCCTCTCTGCATATCCAGTGCATCCGATGAGCTTGATGACTGAGACGCTGTATCCCATGATTCTTTGCACATGGGCTTGGAGGGGGGAAGGTCTCCGCCATTCAGGGGCAGGTCGAGTTCATCTGCATGCAACATGGGGCAGAGTCCAGCGAGAGCCAGCGGCGTGGTGGTCCATTCGTTGAGGACAGCTGACTTGTAAGAAAGGCTGAATGTAAGTGATGCCAGACCCTGGAGGTAGCTGAGCAGAACTTCCCGCTCCTCGGTGTTCAGGAGCAAGGCACTGGGCTGATAGTGGGCCCGCAGCTTGGAGTCCTCCCGGAACAGTGATGCGAGGTAGCACTCCAGCAGGCCGTGGTTGAGGGCCAGCCGCAGCCACGCTCGGCAGCGACCCACGTCCGTGCCGACAAAGCTGATCTTCTCCAGCTCTGTGATCACATCACTGGGGGATTTAATAGAGTGTTATGACACAAGTTTTCACTGAACAAGTTAATGATGTTTGTGGCTATAACTTATTTTCATTATGAAAATGTAAAGATATTCAGTTTACTATCACATAAGACCACAAAAGGCAGCAAATCATCACATTAGAGAGGCAGGAATCAGTAAACGTTTGGCATTTTTACCTGAAAAATTAAATGAACGATTAAACAATTATCAAAATAGTTGGCAATTAATTTTCTGTTGATTGAGTAATTGATTCATAAACCTTACCGGTGGGTGATGGTCTTAAGGAGGCTCCAGAAGAAAGGCTGAGGGAGGGGCTCTCGGTCTCCCTTCCTAGTCCGGCCCCCAGCCTCCGAGCGGACGTACTTGCTCTTGATACCATGGATGAAGATGGCCTCCAGGGCACAGCAGAGGAGGTTAGCATCACCATCCTCGCTGGTGACCACTGCGTCTGACGTTACGTATCGCTTCTGCAGGGCCTTGAGCGACTGTGCCAGCTTCTCTTTGATCTACGTGACAATGTGTCGCACAGGGAAAATATAGGTTTGTTTTTGGAACCCGGTAAACTAAGCTGTGGTTCTGAAGCAGGTTGGCAAATAACTTATATGGTCATCAACAACATGAGAGCCACATTTTTATGTGTAGTAAAGCATACAGCCAGCACATTTCCTGCTTTGCAATTGCTGGAGTGATGAGGAATATATATAGGGATTTTAGTGGCTATATTGTTACGTAACATGATTTGTAGATTACCTACTGTCAAATGACACCTACTGTCAGCTGACATGGACAGACAGAGAACAACATTACACATTGCGCAACAGGCTGCAGATTAAAAACTGTTTCTTCAGCAACACGAAACATTTTGTCATGATCTGGGTGTTCTTGACACTGAGCACTGAAGCACCATTCATTTATCGAGCTTGACTTGGCAGGACTTGAGTAACAGCTTTATAGCGGACCTATTTTCCTTGCCTGCTTTACTAGCTTCCTGACTCACTTACACTAATTCAGCAAAATATTTGAAACATTGTCTGCAAAGCCAAGCTACTTAAATACATCAGATTTAAACAGTCTTGCATAGAGTATATTCTGCTAACTATTAACTAGGCGAGGTTTGATTCTCAAATACTTTGTCCTCCCTTTGCATTGGTAAGCTGATCTGCCATTGTTTTGCCATTGATTCTGTTTCTGATCATGTCTCTTTAAAAGCAATTGATTGTCTGTTAAACCTATTTTAATGACACTGCAGACAAGTGAATAGAAGAACAATTTCAGTGCTGACAGTGGTGTAATCCTGAACACTACTGAGTACAGTTACAACAGTAAAATTACAACATATCCTATTTGAATGTCTCAACCTGACAGTGTTTTTAGCAAATATCCATCCCAGGAGCCAATAAAGCCAATCTGACACCTTCACAAGAGACATCACAGTAACAGAAAAACAGTCAGCAAGCTAACGAGATCTTTGCACTTAGAGAAAAGCTTTTGGTTTTACCTGTTTGACATCTTTAGTCTCAAGTGGCGTATCTGGCATCTGTGTGGCTAGCATGGCACCTCCAGGGAAGGTTTACTCCCACATGGCACACTTAAACAGAAAAACAAAATTCCTTTGACACATTCAACGTGTAAACCCTTTTCAACACTTGAGCATCTCCAGTAACAACCACACTGTTCCCTGCTTCCGTGTTGAAGATACACTTGACATTTAAGATGGATAAACAAGTAGTGCAGTCACGTATGTCCTGCCAAACAAGCAGGGCATGTGATGATAAGGAAATACTTTTTTTTCCTTTCCCAATTTCCTGTTACCAGCATTTTTGTCACTCAGCTATCTTTACATTGTCCATCACAAGACTGTGACATATCTGCAATTTCATGGTTTCACTGAGTAACCACTTTGTAACCGAGTCATGTGAGGCGCCGATTAAATAGGGTGTCTGCAGGGAAGTAGCCACACATGCTTTAGAGCCAACTTCCCTAATCAAAAGCAGCGTGACAGCAAAACATGATTCCCTGACATGATCACACCCAGATTAGATTGCTGTAAATACCTCTCTAACGCCAAGCCACAAACAAGAGGGTGTAGTTAACAGCAGTAGGCATGCAACTTGTACTAGTCTTACAGTAGAGTAACAATCCAATAACGACGCTTGACTACATTCCTCTCTACAATAACTCTGCAGTAATTTACATGGCAGCAAGGTGATGGTTTTGATGTTAGTCTCTGATTTTGGGCGTCTGTTGGCATTCAAGCTCGACTGGAAATATCAAGATAACCTATAATTATACGCAAAAAATCAAAACATGCTCTGTAAATCACGAACTATATAGCAGTTAGTAGGTTGAAGCAGTAAAACACGACCCTGACAGCCTGAATGTGGTATTAGCAACGCGCTAAGTACCTAGTGTTATGTTAGCTACAAGCTAGCTTCCTTACCGAAACAGGTTGGCTTAACTTGCCATTAAGATCCAAATAAAACCGCGTATCCTTGTAAATTACTGTAAAGTCAGTAAATGTGCGTAAAAGACAAGTCAACCAGTACAGTCGCTCTCCATCGCTTCTGCTACAACATCCAAAAATTGCGTAAAATAGGATTTGTTTTCTCGTGAGTCGGGACGCTCTCTTGTAACTGCCAACTGACGACAGATGCATCATGGGAACTGGACCAGTGATGCTTTCAGGTCCTCTCAAAAATACAGTAAAAGTATATACATATACGAAAACGTTTTATCTAATTGGAAAAACTACTTGAGTATGCGACAAACATGGTCCTAATCTATTGTACATACTTGAGCATAAAAATCAGCATGAGCCGCATTGAGAATACATGCACTAACTCTAAGTAGAAGTAATAGTAGAAGCAGAATTAATAGCGGTACTACAGTGGTAATTGTAGTTTACGAGTAACACCCAAAGGTAGCACAGCCTTTGAGGCGTGCTGATGTTGTTGCTCTGTTACATGTGAGGACATTGTGTTCCCTGTCCTGTAGCCTATATCACATTTTAATGAGACTTTCACACTTCTCTTAACCCAGAGCTAAAAGTATTTTAGGAACTTCTTAACCCCAAGCTAAAAGAGCTGTTAGCCGCAGGTTAAGAAAGCTTTCACACTGGCACAAACCTGGCACTTCCCTAAGTGGAATAACCCTGTAGAGCTTGCCAGTCCTGCCCCAGAGCAGGGTTAGCTCCGAATCTGCAGGGATACCCCTGAAAATTTACTAAATATAGAGCTAAAAGAGTGAAACAGGGCTAAAGTTAACAAGAATAGTCACACATCTTTCTATAATAGCCTATAAACATTAGTTTCAGCAGACATGTAACCCACTCGTGTGTGTGTGTGTGTGTGTGTGTGTGTGTGTGTGTGTGTGTGTGTGTGTGTGTGTGTGTGTGTGTGTGT
>JBBPCS010000938.1:83451-106355 GCA_037974645.1 Hollardia meadi | reverse complement strand
TACTGAATAAAAGTCATTACCGATTCAATCCGTGGTGTGTTGTGCTGCTATTGGGTTCTACCATAACCCGTTACAATAATGCTTTCTGGTGCACTATATCAACATTGATAAAACATTATAGAAGTGACTAATAATAAATTATAAGCTCCAGTGTCTTATGGATGCTCTTGACTAGTTATGAACTATAGGTTGACTGATGGGGCTAATAAATTATGACTACCTATACACACCTCAACAATCAACTCATAGTCTGGAAAGCATTATGTGTGTTTATGAATGTAGTCATAAAGCATTATGAATGCCCTCATAACACACTATAGATGTGGTCTTCATAAAAATCGTACACACATTGGCAGATGTATTATCTTTGTCTCATTTTGGAAAAAAGCAGCCAAGAATCTTTGCTCTCTCCACCAGGAATCAAGACCGGCTTGTGTCTGAACAGCACTGGGACCTGTGAGATTCATGCCTGGTGTCCTGTGGAATACAGCAAGAGACCCATGTGAGACCCCTTCCTCTCCTGCAGAACTTTGGATATTTGCCATTTTGTGCTACCACTCTAACACTCACTCTGATCCCTCACAGGGACCAAGTTATTTCACAGGTTTATTTATTACTAATAAAACCTGGCAAGCTCCACTTGTTTTATTTGTTTTTTTCACACAGCTGCCTGTCTCTTTCCTTTCCAGAGAGCCCTTACTGAGCGAAGCTGAAAACTTCACCATCTACATCAAGAATTTCATCAGGTTTCCAAAGTTTGAATTCTCAAAGTAAGTGGCTGGAAGTGGCTCGGATTGCTGGTGTGCTTATGGTTTAAAGGCGTCGTGAAATATATCACAGAGTGAGCTTAGGGATATATGTGTATGAATGGCTGCTTGAAATAACTTTATGGTGCAGAGAACTTTCTATTTATACCAGCCTGTGCATTGCACTCAGTGAGACAGTGAAACAGTCATCTGAGACGTCCTTGACAGCAGGCCTTGCCCTGGACAGGTGTCAGATCAGATGGGGCTAGCCCAGGGAGCTGTGCCACTGCCTACTCTGCTGTTGTCTGTTCAAGTCCTGTAGGAAAGAGAGATGCCACAAGCCATGGATAACTTGTCAGTCAGGAGTTTATTACAATTACCATCCCTCATATGTTTCTTTACTTATCTTGATTTGTTTATGCTTATTGAGGATTGGCTGGTAATCTCTTAATGGGTGTTATTTGAAATGGCTGGCAACACTACACATCTTACAGTTTGACACATCCAGTTACATTCTGTGCTCATAGCCAGAAGGTGCACTGCTGTGGGTTGGTTGACATACACACACTGTATGTGCCACTGTTGGTGTGTGTGTGAGTGTGTAGAGGAAAACATGAGCAAAGATGAAGACCTTTCACTCATAATCCAAAAATGCAAATTCAGTCAAGGTTAGACTGTGTTGGAAAAAATACCTAAAGGTCATACTTGAGTCAAAGTAAAGATATCGTGCTAAAATATTACTTTGGTTTCAAGGTTTAAGTTTTTTTCAATTATACAGCACATAAAAAAGCAAACAGGCTTTGCACCAAAGTGCTTTGTAAAGACAGACATAATGTATACACATAGAGGCATAAAGATATATGTGAATAATAAGGTAAGATTAAAATTAAAGCAGGTTTAACCATAATTTAAAACCCAATAAAATGATATATATGTAGAGCAAATAGTTTAAAAAAAATACGGCAAGATTAAAATAGAACCCAAACCATACTGTTGACGGATCTGTCTAGTCTCTCCCTGCCCTGCCAGCCTACCTCTCCTAAAACTGAAGAAATACATTGTACTTTTGATAATGTTAAATTGTCATGGAAAGTGGAAAATATAGTAATGGAACATTTTGACAAAACAGGAAGTTCAAACAAAGTGTGAGACAGGAAATATCGCACCTGCACTCCGCTGCCAGACAACAGGTTGGGGTTTGTGCGTAGGTAAAAGGTCTGCTATCTGCTATACAGAAGCCCAGATCCTGTTTCTCAGTGGTGATACAGGGCAAAGTAGAAGTAGATTCTTTCCTGCAACACGTAGGATATCCAGTAAGACGTGAAGATGTGTGTGTGTGTATATAGTATGAAAAATGTAGTATGAAGTTTAAGCGTAAGGTTGCTGATAGGTCAAATGATGAAAAAATGTGATGAGATGTATGTTAAGATCTCCCTTACGCTACTGTGCTTAAAAAGGGGATTTTTCCTGATTTCGGGGTCCTTGTCCTGGTTCTTAGACTTGGCTCCCTGACTCTCGTCTCTGTTTGCGCTTTTCTTGGCTAGAGAGGGTTTCGTTTACTTTCTATAGTGTAGTAAGACTTTATATTTCATTTCGCTGTAATCTGTAAATATGGTCTTGTCATCTGCCGAGCTTTGAAAAATAAAACTAGGTTGTACGTTGTTCAGTCTAACCACAGACTCTGCCTCGCCAGATTCGACGGTTCCACTTGCCCGAGTCTTCCTCCTGGGAAACTGCTGACAAATAATCGGATGCTAAAATTTGAATAAGTTCATTCAAGCATAATAAATGACTTGTACTTATGATACTTAAGTACATTTATTGCCATAAAATTACTTTTGATACTTAAATACACTTAATACAAGATACTTAAAGACTTTTACTCAAGGACAAATCGGATGGGCAACTGACTTTTAAGCAGACAAGCTGAGTGTGTTGACGCTTTTAAGGCACCTTAAGACCAACTTTTGAGTTCCTTTTGTCGAGATCCGGCAAAACAACACCAAACCAATACCATCCTTTGAGGGTGGATAAGGCCCCCAAAGACAGCTTGACTGATCAGAAGTAGTTCCTACAATCTACATGCCGATCGCCTCAACCTGCTTAAGGAACCAACAAATGCAGCTAGGCTTCTGCCACCTGCCCTTGTTGCACCTTTTATTTCAGGCTTACTATGGCCTCAAAGGCGTGTGTGTGTGTGTGTGTGTGTGTGTGTGTGTGTGCGTGTAAATGTAAATGTATGTGTACATACTGTATACAGTTGTACTTAAGTATCCGTAATTGTACTTATATACAATTTACAAAATTGTACTTCTGTACAGTACTTGAGTAAGTGTACTTGGTTACATTCCACCACTGAGGTTAGATATACAGTAAAGTGTTACATATCTTGATCAATTCTGCACATATAAGCTCACAGTTCAGTCTGAAATAATAGTATTAAGAGGTCGTAAAAGACAACATAACAGCTCTCTATGGTCAAGCAGTAACGGTGACTAACAGTTGACAGAATTCTGTGACTCTTTTCATCTTTTTACTTAAGTGGAAACCTGGACCTTTCGATGAATAAACTCAACGATGAGGTAGCATGATGTTTAATGTGAAAATAAGACTGCTTTTTATAGTTCCTGAAAAGCTGACATTTGATACATGTGTTACTTGTCTGCTGTATTGACCTCTTAGGTCCAATGTCCTTGAAACCTCTGACGACAGCTACCTGAAAAGATGCTCCTACGACAGAGAGAACGATCTGTACTGCCCCATTTTCCGCCTCGGGGAGCTGATCAGATGGACCGGACATGACTTCCAGGACATGGCTGCTAAGGTACCAAGTGTATTAATATGCCAGTTAAGACTGTGGGTGGGAGTGATTTCAGTTCCTGGCTTCCTCACAGTTATTTTTGATAATAAACCACAATAGATCATCACTTTTATAATCTATGGCAATCTATTAAGCTGTTCGAGATTGCACTTTTTTTTTGAATAACAAAAACAGTTTTTAATGTAGTCACCCATTATTGACAAGGATGTGTGGCAGCTGTGTTGAAGAGAATCACAACAGAAGCATAACTCTATGACAGTCTCCGTTATCATCTTTCTCTATGCTTCCTGTTGATATCCAATAACATCAAATATTCCATGAAATCAAGGTCATTTGATTGACTTTATAAGGAGATCTTGTTTTCAAATGAGAGTCTGCTCCTTTCTTCAATTCTGGCTCTAGATTATCACATGTGGCTCATCCCAAGCCTGCTCATCTCCTTCAACTTGGATCCAGGTCAAGGGTGTCAGGGTTTTTTGCTAAATGCTCCCTACCACTGCTCTCATCTGAAACTGTTCAGCTTAGCAATAAATTCCAAGCACTGGACAGTGGGGGTGGACCGCAAGCGGTGCCCCATGGTGGCTGTGGGGTTATGGTATGGACAACAAACACAGGTGCATTTTATTGATGGCAATTTGATTGCACAGAGATACCAGGACAAAATCCTGAGGCCCGTAGTTGTGCCATTCATCTGGCGCCATCATCTCATGTTGCAGCATGATACTGCACGGCCCTATGTTGCAAGGATCTGTACACAGTTACGTTAAAATCATGTTATTTAATCAGCATCTTGATGCCACACCACCAGGTGGATGGATTATCTTGGCAATGACAAATGCTCACCGACATGGATTTGAACAAATTAGTGCTCAAAAGACAGAAAGGTCTTAATTTATTATTCTATTCATAAATCTGAATTCAACTCAAAAAAGAAAAGTGTTGCTTTTATAGTTTTGTTGAGTGTATATGAGAGAGTTGGGTGGCAGTCGTTAGCAGTCAGAGTATGGCACTGCATTCTATTCATTTACAAAGCACTTCTTGGCTAACTACCTGAGTATCTTACATCTTTTAAACAATAGATCAACTTCACACTGCACTAGGTTCCTCAAACATCAATTGGGATTGATTGAGAAATTGGCTGTAAATACTGCACACCACACATGTGGATCAATCCACTTACTTGGTGTTTCCAGAGCTTTCAGTCACATTTTGTGGCCTTCATCAGTAGATCTGCTCAGTCGTCATGGAGATGGTAAGTTGATATCACTTGTCCTAACAAGTCACGTGATTACAGACATCCCTCTCACTCTTGATTAGTTTTGTTGTACTTGTCAAGGAGGGACAAGTTACACCATTGTTATAGGCCCTTTTTCACAGAGGACTTTTGACATGTCACAGTAGGAAAAAACGCAGGTGGAAATAGTAAAACTGATTATGACTGAATTCCATTTAGCTGCTTCAGTTTCAGGGTCCTGGAATTATTCATGCTGACTCACTGTCACGAACCTTGCAGGTGTATTAATGATTGCTTCATTCCACTTATAGCGGAACTCCTGCTTTTGTGCGTTTTATTGGGACACTTCCATCATTACTGTTATTAAGTCCACCTGTGTTTTTCCTGCTGTGACAAGTCAAATTGTCTGCTGTGAAAAAGGTGAGTTGTTATTAGTTCATATAGTTTGGTGACATCACATATTTCCCAGCTTAGCTTAATCCACCTTCAATCAGCCAGAAAAATTAAAAACACCTGTGCGGGTATGCAAGGCCTTTAAAGGTTGAAGAATTAGAATCTGAAGGAAACAAACATGATGTGTGCCAATATAACCAAGAGCTGCAGTAACATGTGTGAGGCTCCACTAATATTAACAAAGGGTCTGTTTTTGTCCATCAGGGCGGGTCTGTAGGCATTCTTATTGAGTGGAACTGTGATCTAGATAAGGACCCTTCACAGTGTAATCCACAGTACAGCTTTACCCGTTTGGACATGAACGTGAACAACTCGGTCACATCAGGATACAACTTCAGGTACGTCCTCTCAGGCATTTAACAGGAAATAATCTGTCAGTCCACTCTGTTCTCTGTGTTGAACCTGTTTTATGGTGGTCTTTTATCAAATGGTTTTTCTCCTACAGATATACCAGGTATTACAAGGATCAAAACGGTGAAACCTACCGCACTTTGTATAAAGTGTATGGGATTCGCTTCGATATAATGATCAATGGCCAGGTACAGCAGTAATATGGCAGTTTTTATTTCTAAGGGAAGTACATGATTCTGGTGTAGACTTGCATTAAATGCCTGTTTTTGTTTTGCAGGCTGGGAAGTTCAACATTGTTCCCACAATAATTGCCATTGGGTCGGGTGTTGCTCTGCTGGGTATAGTGAGTAATTTTCCAATTATGTTTATGTCAGTGTATAATTTGTGTTATTACTGAAATGCCTTAAGCTTGAAAAATATAATATTATAGTACCACTAGAGGGTGACGGATGACTACCAGTAACAAAACAAATTTGTGAAAATTCAGTTGAAATAATTTTCTTTCTTTTAGGGAGCCTTTGTATGTGATATGATACTACTGTACATGATGAACACGAGCTCGTTCTACCGAGAGAAGAAGTTTGAAATCATCAACTTCAAGTATGACCAACTGTATCAACATACATTGTCGTGATGGGGCTTTTTAAATCAAACATTTTCCAAACCTTGATCATCAACTTTATTGGCATGTCTCTCTCACATTGTAACAGGAATGACAAGACCAAAGCCAAGGACGGGAAGGCAGGACAAAGGGAAAGAAGATCCAGGAAACAAGCTGCAGAGAAAGGGGCTGCCAACTCCTCCAAAAAGCCAGAAGAAATTGAACCCACGCTCGGATCTTCTCCCATTGTGGAGAGCCAGCTGCCTGTGGACAGACGGGGTCCCACCATTCCACGCAACACAGGACAGCGTTACTCTGCTACTCTCTCTCCCCAGGGTGCAGAGCCAAGGCATCATATCACTTTCTCTTCACACAATTAAGTCTGCAGGAGGAGCAGGACAAATCACCTGCAGTGGTCTCGGTTATGTGGCAAGAGGTGGAACCAAGAGTCGGACTGATGTCCACTTCTCACCTACTGGCACGACTGCTGGCATGCCACTAGCCTGAGTGATACTTGCCATGACTAAAGATATGTTGGTCCAGAGAAATGTTCACATTCTGCATTGAGCAAATGGGCCAGGACGCTGATATAGAAATGCACAGAAAGGTGTTTTTCAGTGGCTGGGTCAGGATCCAAAGGTGAGATGTGGGAGATTACAATAAATGATATTCAAAAGTACTGTGATAATACTGATTCAGTTGGCAGAGTGACATGAAATTATTCATCTACAACTTTAAGCACATTACCAAATATTTGCTCATTTCTGCTTTACAAATCCAAAGACTCCAGATTACTGGATATGTGTCTTTATTTCATGTCAAAATCCATTTCTGGCTGTTGATCAGACAATTAAGCATAATTTCAATTTTCAATTTTTTTTAATTTTTCGCCATTTTATGGATTGAATTTTTAAAAATCACATAAAAAATGCTAGACATGATAGATTCAACGAAAATGAAAAAAATTGCAGCCCTTCATATTATTCCAAAGTTTCACCTCAGACCTCAAATATAGGCTTTTATTAGGTAAAACAACATTGTAGACTAATAGACAAAGCATAGTCATTTCTGCTAAATTAATCTGCATTAAATACTTTCTAAATATAATATCGAGTCATGACAGTGATTATTTTGTAAGCATGAATTCAAAGAGAATGTTTTTAAAAACTGTACTTGGATGAAAATGTATGAACGGTCTTAATTGTATTTCATTGTATTTCAACTTGATGCATCATGTACCTGTGCGACGGGTATTTGAGCGTGCTGTTAAAGGAACAGTTCATCCAAAATACATCATTCTTAACTGTAGTGCTATTTATCCATCTAGATTGTTTTTGTCTGAGTTGCCTCATTTTGGAGATATCGGCCGTAGAGATGTCTGCCTTCTCTCCAATATAATGGAACTAGATGGCACTTTGCTTGTGGTGCTCAAAGCTAAAAAAAATTGATTTGAAAAACTCAACGGCAATGTCTCATTCCAGAAATCATGACCCAGTTACTCAAAGTAATCCGGACTTTGTTGTGAGAAGTTTCATGAAGGAACTATTTTCTTTCTACTGAACTACAACAAATCACAGCGTAGAAGGAAATGTGTATATACTCATGGACGAGAGGCTCGTGCTTGTGATTGGACGGGATGTAAATGGCATCCTCCTCGGGCTGAGCTGTAATATGTTAGCTAGCCTTTCATCCATAAATAGATGCACGCTGTCTTCTGCGCGGTGATAAAGAAAGAAAATACTTCCTACATGAAACTGCTCACAAGCTCTGTGGATTATCTTGAGTAACCGGGTCTGGATTTCTGGACATGTTGAGTTCAAATGCATTTTTTTGCACTTGGAACATCACAGGGAAAGTGCAATTCAGTTTGATTATATTCAAGAGAAGGCAGACTCTCTACAGCTGACATCTCCAAAAGCTCAGCAATTCACACCAAAACAATCTAGATGGATAAATAGCACTACAGGTAAGAGGAAAAAAATTTGATTTGGGGATGAACTGTCACTTTAAACACTGCTATAAGTTAAGTTGGCTGTATTTGTTGTGGTGTTTATATCAGCCATGCATTGGCTACAGCACAATCTTATTTACAATAGAATGTATTTGTGAAGCTGTGAAAAGCAGCTGTAATGTGATACTGAGTGAACAAATTCATTGCTGATATTCTGGCTGGTTGTTAATGAATGGAACAAGACAAGTGCATGGACACCTTCCTGCCTCCTTTGTTCTTCCTGTTTTTATTGATTGCAGGGCCTTTATTGTTGCAAACAGAAGTACTTGTCATGCTGATTTCATAATGTCAACAAATGACACTGCCTAACAAACTGATTAATAGTGTACACAAACACGTTTTACAGTGGTATTTATTTCAATCAGTAATCAGATCTGTTATAATTTACCCACAGTGTTGTACATGAAATGTTATCTCAGGTGGTTTGGATCTATGTGACACTAAAACAGAGCTAGAGTTACAGGTTAAATATGTTCATAGTCACTTAAGTGTAAAGCAGGAAAGATAATAGTACATATAATTATTGACACATCCTCTGTTTAATCAACAGTTTGTAATAGAAAGATCCAATGTCTTTCACTAATGGCTTATCTAAAACAGCAGGACAGACAATATTATTGATTTACATAGCATTAGATAGGATTAATTTAGGGTTATTTGTGTTGGATCATTCTAGTACACATGCACCATCCCATAGAGGAAAGTCCAAAACAGGACATAAGTGAAGAGACCTCCGACAAGGCCCCCAGTGAAGAGCAGCCGCCGTGATTTAAAGAATTTGTTCCATCGCCGTCCAGCCTTGAGAATGAGCAACAGGGAGAGGAGAAATGCGGAGAGGAAATAAAAAATGAAGCCATACAGTCCAGTCAGCCCCAGGATGCCAGCTGTTGCTCCGGACAGAGCGGAGACAGAGGTGCGGCAGTAGTCCAGCACAGCGGCGTTGCCCCTCACAGCTACTTCGCTGATGAACTGTGGTCCCTCACGCTTGGCTACAACTCCTGCCATCTTGGCTCTGGTCAGCAATCACAGGTAGGTGCTGCTGTTTCAGGAGGGATTCAGACACGTTTATAATACAAAAAAAGCTACATTTACTCAAAAACTGTACATAAGGAGAGTTAAAAACACTTAATGTTATGCTACTTTATACTTGTCTACAATAGGGAGACAAATATCGAACTTCATTTATTTCACATGGAGCTATGAAGACAAGTTGCTCTGCAGTACAAGATCTTAAGATACAAAACCTGAGATAATAAAATTGAATGCATTGTCCAATGACGTTAAAATCAACTCCACTTACAAAACTAATTTCATGGCATATAATGACTACTTTGATTTTTAATACTAACATTTTGGTGACAACACTTTTATATTTTATTTTTAAGTATCTATATATATATATATGTGTGTGTGTGTGTGTGTGTGTTATTATTTACTATACTTTAGTGGCATTTTGAATGCTGGAACTTTACTTGGGAGTAAGTAGTAGCTGAACAAACATCGTCTCGATGTTTGTTCAGCTACTAGTAAACAAGACCATTACAACATTAGAAATGCTAATTTATACCGGCCTTAACGGGTGTCCGTAGATCTAAGGCTAACTATATGCATTTATTAGACAACCCAACATACTGACCACTACAAGAAGAAAACTGACAAAATTCGACAGGTCTGCATACATTGATGATTCTTATTATTAGCGCCAAAGACAATAAGAAAATCTTTCAGTTAGCCCTGGTCGATGTTAGCTTAATTAGCTGGTGACCACAATAAAGCAAAGTAAGTTAGCTCATACAGACATTTAAAGCCTAGCCGTGGTGACAAAAAACAGCCACATAAAATACCAAAAACACACAACAGCGGACAAGACTCTTATCAGTAACGTCGGGGCCTACTTATTAAACTACATGAAATACTGTACAGCCATAGGTAACTTGACTGCATAACGTTATTTCACTGCTTTATTTTAGCATTCTTATCACCATTGTGACTAAAAGGCTAGCATTGTAAGCTAGTTAGCTCTCCAAGGTGCTAGCTGACGGTAACGGACGACAGTTTCTCACCGGAAATAAATGCAGGGACTCGACGGCTCCTCACAGCGCGATTACAAAAACATAATCTATAAGAGTAACTAAACAGACTTCAATATTAGATTAATTTCTAGGAATGCCAGCTGATGTGGCACGGAAATAGCGCATTCATTCTCATTTGAATGACACTACTTAACAAGACTCAGCCATGCTCTTTCGCAGTGCATTGTGGGAACAGCGTCCAAAAGGACGCGACACTATGGTGCGTTGTATAACATCAAACAACAGCAAATTCCAACTTCATAACAGGAAAAAGCTCCTTTATATATTGTTAGTTACACTGGTGTATGACAAGTCGAAACGCACCCGCTGAAAAAAAAATCGATTTAATATAAGAGATTAGAAACAAATTCTACCAGTTGGTTCGATGAATAGTCTCTTAAATGTTATGACCAGTCGTAAAGTTTTTCCTCAAGTCAGTGGCACAGGCAGAAACAATTATTATATAGACTTTTTTCTTTACCGTGATTTTCTTTTCGTTTTAGTAATTGGCTAATTCGTCGGGAGCCATATCTAAAATCGAAACTTCCAATTTCCTACCTTGCTTGAACGCAGCAGTTTTTGTTTTGTCATCATGATCTCGAACTCCTGAGTGTCAAGGTGCGCTCGGTCAGTAGGAGTAATGTCTACATATATCCTGGGTATAGACGTTGGTACCACTTCGGTAAAAGCCGTTTTATTAGAAACGGGCTCCAAAGCGGTGGCTGCGAGTCACGCTTTGCCAACTACGTCAGATATAGTCGACAGCAGCGGCATAAAGGTGAGTGTCTTCACGTGCCAGGCAAATTTACCCAGCTGCTCTGTGTGTGTTTGTCCTGTGTGAAACCTGGCTTCGTTTCCATGCCACGCAGGTGAAAGAGCAGCACACTGGCCAGATCATAGACACTCTGAACCGGTGCGTCGGTCTACTGCCCAGAGACAAACTGCAGCATGTCGGCAGCATCGGGCTGTCTGGACAGATGCACGGGGTATTATTCTGGAAAGCAAAGTGCGGTAAGACTACTGCAACCTGCCTGCATGCATGCAAGATGTGGTATCTCACAACATGTGTGGTAAATTTCGTAATAACGGCTGTGATGAGTCGTCTGAGCAGCAACTAAGTAAACTGATTTGGTCATGTATTTATTGACCATTGTTTATTTGATGTGTAAAACATCAGTATTATTATTATTATTATTACATTAGTATGCATTGCTCAAACTCTAATTACAAATCTTCAGTTGAAACTCTTTCTTTAATTGTTTTGCGCCTGTGGAAGAGGATGGGGACGGCAGACAGACAACAATAATACTGTTTACAGCATGTCTCTATATTGTTAGACAAGTCTCAGTATGAACTTAATGCATAATGAAGATTAAATTCCACATGGGGAAGATTATATAGCCTAGGACTTAAAGATCCCCTCCACACATATATTACGACAGACATGGTTTTTGCAGAAAAAACAAGTTTAATTACCAAATTAAAATACTTAAAATGGCACCCATTCCTTCTCCCTCATTAAAAATTCCAGAATATATGAATATTGCGAATATTTTTTATTTTATAAGTTTAACTTCTGGACACAAGATGTCTCCTACTTCACTGTAGAATCCATTCTCAGTGTTTGTGCACTGGAGGCTTCAAGCTTCCACATCACACTTGTGTATGCTGAATATTGGACCAGGATTGGCTTCCAAACTATTTGTGATGTCACAAATCATGCTCGCCTCTTCAAATCAGATTTTCAATGAGCACAGAGAAAATTTACACTTTCAGCAATGAATGTGAAAACAGCCTTATAGTGTCAGACTGTGCACATACATCATTCTACACAGTGAAGCTCAAACATCCAACTGGAGGAACAGGAAGAAAAATACCTTTTTGACTGGAGGGGGACTTTAATCTATTCCAAGCTAAAGGTTATCCCCATTTTCCTACTGTATGTACTTTTTTATTATCACAGAGCAGTTGATGTAATGAGTGTGATTCTTCTAGATTAAGCTGAGAAATATCTGTATAGCATTTACAAATGTGGCTGTTATCCCTTTGTCTTTAGAGTTTAGTATCTAGACATAATAAACTGTTTGATTTGGACAACAGTTAATGTTTAACCAGACCTCGGGCTTTAGAAAAACATTCACCAGTAATAGACATGGGCATTTGGAAGAAGACTTTTAGGAAGAGAGCAGTGTTTTCAAACTGTTGAATTACATTGATTATCTAGTCTGTCGAACTCTTCTCTCACAGAAACATGGTTGGTCCGTTATACATGTTTCATAAGTATGTTGCCCTCTGCTGGTTGCATCCAAAACTTGATAGTAAAATAGATATGTAATCAAATAAATTCTATGCTACTGGGATTTATTAAATCCAAACAAAACCTAAACCATTAGGTCCGATACAACCATATTTTGGGCCATATTTTCTGCTTACTTTCCTGTGTCTCTTGCCCCTTGCAGGTTGTGATTGGTCCAACAGGGACTTCTTCACAGCCAGGGAAACCAGTCAGCTGATCACCTGGCAGGATGGGCGCTGCAGCAGTCACTTCCTGTCGTCTCTTCCAAAGCCAGACTCACATCTCAGTGTGGCCACAGGGTTTGGCTGTGCCACTATCTTCTGGTACATGAGACACAGGTCAGCACGCAGCTTTTAAAAACCCCAATGCAGAGCCGACTGCACTACTTGACACAAAAGTGAACCCCTAATGATATTTGGTTTCATGGCAGGCCCGAGTTCCTTGAGGACTTTGCTGTCGCAGGCACCATTCAGGACTATGTGGTGTCCATGCTGTGTGGTTTGGATGGGTGTGTGATGACGCCTCAGAATGCAGCCAGCTGGGGCTTTTTCAACACTTCCTCCAACCAGTGGAATATAGACATGTATGTTCAACGCAGAGCTTCCAGTTCTAATAACACCTAATTCCTGTGCTGAAGTTGTCCGAACATTTTCTTGATAAGTGACATCAGCTCAAGTGCATGAAAATGTACAGCTTGTTCATGGTTGGTGTTAAACTGCAATCACTAAACACTTTGTACAGCTCATTACAAGCTTATAGTGTCAGAGTTGTCATGTGTAACCTACGTAACAAGCCACTCTGTGTGTGCATGCTGCAGTCTGAAGGGTGCCGGCTTCCCTTTGCACCTGCTTCCTCAATGTGTGCCATCTGGTGGCTTGGCGGGACAGACGTGCTCTGACTGGCATGGCATCCCTGCTGGTACGCCAGTAGGGGCCGCCCTGGGAGACTTCCAGTGCTCTGTCTATTCCTGCATGAGTGCTCGGACAGATGCAGGTGAAACAGGAAGTCCAGTCATCAATCTGAGGGCAGGATCACACTTAACTCAGTGAATCCATTACTCTTTAGCAGCCAGTTCACTTCAGATGAAAGAATACATTATGGAAGTACCATGACATGTTGCATCCATTAGATTTCTTCTACTATTGAACTACTGATAATGCTTTAATTTTCTATAGTTACCTCACTCTAAACAAAAATGTTTAATCACAACTGCGTTGGAAATGGAATAACAAGTGCTATTACCAGAATAGAAAAGCATAAGAACAGATGAGCATAATTAAAAGGAAAAGAAAATCCCATAATACCCATGTGTTAGTTTGTTGTCATTATGTTTGAACACACATAATAACCAAATGCACTATGTGTCAAGTGTAATCCTGCCATCAGTGTCTCTTGCATGCCGTGTTTGGTGTGGTTGGTTCAGAAGCCTTAGATGACAGTTTGTATCTTTCTCTTAATTTCACAGTTCTTAACATAAGCACCTCTGCTCAGCTGACCTATGCCATGCCAGCTGACTTCAAACCTCCAGATTCTCCTCAGCCTGCTTCCTCCATCTCCTACTTCCCCTATTTTGAAGAGTCGTACCTGGCGGTGGCGGCTTCGCTCAATGGAGGGAATGTACTGGCCACTTTTGTGCAGATGCTCACTGCGTGGATGAAAGAGCTTGGTATGTATTTTTAGCCACGCTAGTAGCATGGTTCAAGGGTTAGGGAACACTTTGGTCCAGACTAAAATATCACAACAACTTTTGGATAGATTGCCATGATATTTGGCAAAGACATTCATTGTCTCCAAAGGATAAATCCTAACGTCTTTGGTGATCATCTGACTTTTGCTCTAGCGACTCTAGAAGGTCAAACTTTTCAGTTATCCGGTAAAATCATTGAGAGTAAAATAATGATGGATGACATAGGAGGTTCCCAAAAGTGAAGTCAAAGTATCTCAATTGCACCCTGGTGCCTGGCTGCTGTATAGTTCATAAACCCCCCCCCCCCCTCCATGTTAGCAGATGGGACATGGGCCAAACTAAAAACTCAAGTAATTTTTCCCATATTTTTCTGATAAGTTTGGCTTTAATTAGTTATTTGATGTTATTAAAGGGATGAAACGTCACGATTGACAGCTAAGCGCTGCTTGCGATCGAGTTGGGTGGGAACTAGATACTGTGGCTCCACTGCCCGTCCTTACTGAGCAGACTCTGGCTTCAAATGCAATAACAGCACAAGATGGCAGCGCTCGTATCCGGGATATCTTGGCTCCATTGTTGGACAGACACATCATCCATCTTTATTTATGTCAATATCTACTGAATGGATTGGTGCAAAACTTTGTACAGGCATTAATGATTCCCAAATGAAGAATTGTAATGACTTTGGTGATCCCCTGATATTTCCTTTCACACCACCATGAGGTTTGACGTGTGGTTTTGTGTGAAATATTCCAACAGCTATTGGTTTAATTATAATGAAATTGATTCAGACATTCATGTTCCTTCAGGTTGAATTGTAATCACTTTGCAGGTCCTCTGACTTTTAATATAATTCCATCATCACAACAAAATTCCAATTCATAACCAAATCCCTCCAAACCTAATGACAGTCCCATCAGCATTAGCTGTAATTTGTAGCATACCTGTTAAACATGAATGCATGCATGTTACCATGCTATCTTTAGCACTTAGCTCAAAGCAGCGCTTTAAAGTAAAGCCTCATAGAGCTGCTATAGCTTTAGACTCTGTTCAACATTTAATTAGATGTGTACTGGACCAACTGTCACATATTTAAATGGTAAAAACTCTTCAAACAGGGCTCTGTAGATTCAAAATGACTGCAATCTGCACGATCCTTTCAAACCCCAGCTGTATTTAAACAATAAGTTTAGTCAATACTGGTAGCTCAGAAGAAAATCAGCACTTGCGGATCAACCACTAAACTTTTCTAGTCTTAAATTGAAAGTGAAGATCATTGATAGCAACTTTTGAGGAGGGAGAATACTTTAAGACTTTGCTACACCGAAGACTGAGAGTTAGAGTGTAATTAAGTAACTACTGTAAGTGCCCAGATTATTGTAGTACACATAGATTATTGCCACTAAATGTGTTTCATCCAAATCATTAAGCTGCTCCTCTTCATCACTTACAGGTGTCGAGCTGAGTGATTCATGTTTATATGAGAAGCTGATCCGTTGCGGCCTGAATCAGGAAACGAGTGACCTCAGAGTGAGTCCCACTATCCTGGGAGAGAGACACAACCCTCTCTGCCTGGGTCAAGTGACCAACATCTCCCCTACCAATCTCTCTCTGGGTCATTTGACCAGGGCACTGTGCTGTGGAATCCTGGACAACATCACCTCCATGATGCCTGCTGAGCGTCTGCAGCAGGCGGGGGTTAGTAGAATTGTGGGCAGTGGGAGTGCCATCGCTCGCAATGAGGTGCTAAGGCAGGAAGTGGAGAAGGCGTTTCCCCAGCCGGTGGTCTATGGACAGAACACAGACTCTGCTGTCGGCGTGGCCATGGTCCTCTGTGACCTATGTTGAACAAGAGTTGTTATCCACAATCCACAATTAATGTGTAATTTGCACACTTTTGAGTACCTTAGAGAATGGTATAATTTTGTTTAAAAGGAATAATGAGGCAGACTAAAAATCTACAACATATTTTGCTCTGTGGAACTAAAAGCAAAAGCTGTGGTTGCCAGGTCATGGATCAAAAGCCTTGTGTATCCTCTGGCTCACGATGTGCAGTGAGGTTTTGTAAATTTTAGAAAGATTGAAACTACTAAATGATTAACACACTGACTCAAACTGGCTGCTGAGTGCAGCTACAAATCCACCTTCACATATTTAATTTCATGGTGATATATACTGGGCATTTCTGGCTCTACTTGTTTAGTAGTGTATTTTTTAGTTTTTTAGTATTTTTAGACAACCTGATGCCACAAATAAGAAATATTTCAGCAGCTTAAAATGATCAAAAGGTAAATTTAGGTTTTGATATCAGTCGTCACAGCAGGAGGTTTTTCCTAGAGCTGCCATTTTGCAAAGATGCTCATCATTCATCAGGAAAGATGTACTGATAAAGAGCAAATTTTTCCCCTGAAAGCAACCTCATTACAGCAGTATACAGTGCAACGACAAAATTAGCTGTAAAACACCACATGTATGCAAGGAAATTCCCTCTGAGTTTGGTGTTTCCAATTCAGTTCTATCCTCTTCATGTCACTTCTACAGTCTGCAGCCATAGATTTCTGGAGACCTTGGTGTCTATGTGAGCACACTTGTGAGTATCGGATGTATTGCTGTTTTGCACATGCACAGGGGCCTGTGTCACAAAGCAAGTTCAACTTAGTCTGGCTCTCTTTGGGTTACCTGCTTCGGTGTTGGATAACCATCAGCATGAAGCTGGATATCACCAACAGGACAACGCAGAGTTTGCAGAGCCAGGTAATATCCAGCTTCGTGATACTGGTTGGCCACAGGTACGTTCATATGAAGAAGTTTTTAATTACAAGCTAATCACATGCAGCATCATGAGACCGTGACTGGAGTATTTCAAACGATATATGAAATGATACCTGTGGGGAAATATGATTATTATATTATATGCACCATATGATATACAATAAAATCATACAAGTAGAATATAATATAAGTTATATAAACTATAGTAGCTATAGTAGTAATAATATCAAAATAGTAAAAGAGCAGAATCCTGAGCAAAATCCATGCGTAATGAAGTGTATGTGTAACACCTATAATGAGGTGTAGTCGATTTATAATTTACTGACCTAATAATAATAATAATAATAATAAAATGGCCAGTAAACCTTTAATTTCCACATACTATGTCCTTGAGTCTAAAAAGATGTAATGCTCAAAAGTCATCGCATCATCCTGAGCTGAGCTGACACCGTCAGAGCTGCTGTGGGGAATGATATGTATCTGTGAATACCATTCGTTAGTGTGGTGTAGTGTGTAAACTACCTTTGTGTTTGTTGGAAGCCTTGCTTTAATACATACATACATATTCCTTCTATCTCTGACATAAATATCGTGGAAAGCAAAGCGATTCTATTGATGTACAAAAATCTTTATCACTTGTCACTTTATTGTAAACTGTACTTTCGTCCACGCCGGGATCCTGTCGGAATGATGACTTATATGTCCAGTAAGCTGACATATCATGTCATTTGGTGAACTGTAATGTTTAGATCTGATCTTCTGAAGTTAACCCACTCTGGCGCAAGTTGGCCGTGCAGCATAGGTTACCATGGTGATCTACCTCGTTTTAAAGTGAACCAGCATCATGATAGCAGAAAACCACAGATGAGCCCAAAGATAATCTCTGGATTTCTGGTAATACACTAATCTTGCTTTCTGATACCGGCCTCACATGATTAGACTCTTCAAAAGAATGGTTTAATGAATATGTGCTCTTTCAATTAGATTGAAACACTCTGGTTATGTTTTCTTGTTCAAGTTAAATCATTTAATCTAATTTCGGTCGCTTACTAGGCTTTCCTTGCCTTCTCTTGATTTTAAGTCTTAATCTTCTATTTAGAATTTGTGATATTTCCTCACACAGGCCATAAATGTCTTTGATTGTTGTCACTTTCTAACGAAGTTGATCTTAATATTAGCAGCTGTTGTAGAATTTGTCTTGCCTCCATTGGTGCTTTTGGTCATGATCGGATGCTTCTTTCATGATCCAGTGTTCTAACAATAAACAAAAGAGTAGAAATATTTGGTCTTAACTGTTCAGACAGGCAACTCAATGCTGATGTTTACAGAAAAATAAAAAATTGTATGTACAAAAAAAAAGTTCCTGACTTGACATCAGATGAGGGTCGATGCACATCATGGCAAACCAGCATTTCACTTGGATTACAGTATTTGTAGCAGCAATGTTGTTGTTGTCTTCATCAGTTTTGTATAATAATTAGCATATATCTACAAGTAAATACAGTGGTTACTGTGCAAAACACACATGACATCAGTGTTATTAGTATTACCTGTCATTCATTACAATAGAGCAATATCTTGAAATGACTACAGTTAAATGCAGTTAATTTTCTCTCAATGGACCTATAGTTCACACCTGATGTGATGTGCTTATGGTACAAATAAAGCAGTGTTAATAATTAATTTTCATCTCAAAACTTGAATCTAAAAAAAATGTATGTCAGTGAATTTAATCTAATTTAATTGTAATTTTGAATGGGAAGAACTATCTTGGCATACCAAAGCAAACAATTAAAAGTCCAGATAAAAATGAGGAATGAAGCACCAGGCTGTATAATATCAGAGATAATGTTTCAGCTGGACTGGTGCCTGTTTGGGTGGCCTTTTAAACACTTCAACCATCTCATTATTTGAAGGCCTGCGTGTCCTGTGAAAAAAGGAAGTGAGACAGTAAGATAGGAAATCGTCACATCTCAGGAACACAAATCTACAGCAAGTAGGCAGAAGCTCTACAACCACAGGCTCAGTCACAGGACCACAGCCGCACTGAAAACACAAACACATTTAAGTGAAACTGGAGACAGATGAGACACACAGGAAGTACATGAACAATGCATTGGACTGAAAAAGGGAGACTAGCAGAATAAATATTATTCACAAGTGACAGAGTGACAAAAGTAGAATTTCAGAAGGGTAAGTTATTAATTTCTGATCTGTTATTCTCAGAGAGACATGAGGAGGTCTAATGTTAAAGCTGCCACTGTGATTACTTAGAATATATGGATTCAGTTTTATGTTCTGAACACCTAAATAAAAAAGTTAAACTACTCTGTGGCTCCTCATTAAACACACCGGTGTTTGTGTCAGATAATGCACTGGTACTCAGTGCAGTGCACATATCTAGATTCATCTGTGGTTTTTCTTGCTGTCTTGGTTTGAGCAGAGATGGTCAATACCTCATCCCTTTAAGCACTCAGACCTCCAGTAATGTGCTCTGATATTCTCTAGGGCGTGTCACTTTATCTCCCTCTGGCTTGTTCCGGCCAATCTCAGCACCGTTGCGTTAAACAAGCACAAAAAGGACTCTACAGAACACTCCAGTGTGTATTTTTATTTTTTGTCTTTGGCTTGAAGATCCGATTTTCAATCAAGAAAACAATCTGAAACAAGAAGACTTCGTTCTGGTGAGTCAAATGATGTGTTATGGTTTTGTTTGAATCAATGGACTCATTCTGGTCCTGAAGAATGTTGTCAAACATCTGTGGTATCATCAGCAAAAACATGCTGTTGTCATATATGTTTTACGTTTGTTTCTAATTTTGTGGCAGTTAATGATGATCTGGAAAAGTGGGAAGTGGGAAGAGATTTCTCCACTGACACTGACCGTGTCTCTTCATTTTAATTGTTTATCTGTAACTGGAGTATTAAACTAAAAGCAGGTCACGAATCAATATGTCCATAAATACTGCAGCAGGACATAAAGACATGGTGTGGAAGAAGATGCTTCTACATGCATATTTGAACAAAGGTTTTAAAATACTGTGCTCCCAACAAACATTCAATTCATCATTCAGGTGTGGTATGACTAAATATTTTTTAAGAATGCATTCATGTTTCATTGGGTTGCATTTATGGGAAAAATACTTTTCTAAAAATAAGATATGTATACTTCTCTGTTTTTTCAATCCCTTTGTCCTGCTTTGCTATAAATTCCTCTCCTCACAACCACGGAATCACACAGTTATGAGTCACTAATTCCCCATTTTGTGAAAAAGGGAAACAAAAAGCTACCAAAGATTAGGTTGCCATTATCCTTAAGATGCCTTCATCTAGATCAAAATATCGTTTCATTGGGATCAGCTGAACTTTGCAGGAATATTTTCATTTCCTCACTGACTCTGTATCGGTATGAAGCGTACTGTAAATTATTTAATTATTCTGCAAAGAAGTGGCTGCCAGCAGATCAAGTGCTGTGTGTGCTGCTGTTGTCTTCTAAATACACTCCTTTGTTAGTCGCTGGGGGTGAAACATCACATGTCTGAAAATATGTCCGTGCCCTTAAAGGCCAGTGAGGTGATCCCCCGTGGTGAACATGTTTCAGACCCAGCTGATACAAACACAAAGTGCTTTAACATGAGTAAATAACACTAAACACATTGTCCTGCATTGTTTACATCCCCTCAAACACTTTCGGGTTGTGATCCATTAAAACAAAGCAATGTGTGCGTGTGACCCATTGACACAGTTCTCAGGTTGTTTGAGAAATTGAGGCGAGAGAAGATTAGGAATGTTTTGTGTCACAGAAAATGTTTTTTTTCCCTCTCTTACACTATTAATCTTTACATCACTTGGATGGCTCCTCACTCCTAAGTTGAAAAACACTTGCGTACAGAAAATAAGGTTTTCTACACTTCAGAAGACACGACTGGCTCGTGTGCTCCCTCCTGTGTAAAAATCTGTGGCAGATAATTAGTTTAACTATCTCACCTCATATGTCTAGCTGTCAAATTAGCTTCATTGGACCAGTTGGTTGTTGTCTTAATGGTGTGCACCTCTGCTGTATTTCTATGCAGACCACTGGAGCAGGAGTTGAAGATGGAGAAGTCAGAGATGTTTGGCTTCTCCCTGGAGACGGACGACAGGACGGAGGAGGAGAGATCGCAGCAGAAAGCCACAAAGAAGCCCGCACTGGTCTCTGTCTTGGGTTTGGGTTGGGAGCCGCCCAAGGCTCCTATGGACACTGATTACCAGGAGGAAATGGAGGTGCCGAAGCCTCAAATCAAATTCAATCTCAACTTTGACAAGTGAGCCTCTCCATGCAATGATAAAGTGGTCTCTACCTTTTTAAAAAAAATACTCATTACAGCATGGGTGCTGTGTATTATCAAGCCCCACAGTGAGGATTAACACAGAGTGTGAAGCTGCTTCACCTTTTGACCCACATGCATCTTTTGTAAACCTGTTGTCTGTAAAAAAATATTGTACCTTTTCCAATACGGGTACATTAATTAACATTAGGCAATGTGGTAATAAGCATTAACTAACAATTAATTAACAGTTAACTAATGTGTATAGTAATCATTTACTAATGGTGTTCATGTTAACTAAGGTATTAATTTTTAACATTTTTAATAGTTAATAAAGACAATTAATAGACTACACAAAATAAGCATTAAGTAACTGAAAACAAAGGCCTTTTGTTAAAGGGACAGTTCACCCCCAAAATGAAAAATACATATTTATTTGGTGTGAGTATTCGAGTTTTGGAGACATCAGCTGTAGAAATGTCTGTCTTGAGCGCAATGTCTCTTTCCAAAAATCATGACCCGGTTACTCAAGATGATCCACAGACCTCGTTATAAGAGGTTTCATGTAGGAACTATTTTCTTTCCGTGTCACCATGCAGAAGGAAGCGTGCATCTACTCATGGATGAGAGACTAACTCACATTACCTCAAGGAGGACACCATTAATGTTTACATCCCGTCCTGTCACGAGCCTCTCGTCCATGAGTAAAGGCACGCTTCCTCCTGCGCGGTGATACAGAAAGAAAATAGTTCCTACATGAAACTGCTCACAACAAGGTCTGTGGATTATCTTGAGTAACCAGGTCATGATTTCTGGAAAGAGACATTGCTGTTGAGTTTTTGAAAAGTATTTTATTGCCGCTTTGAGCAACACAAGTGAAGTGGCATCTAGTTCCATTATATTGAAGAGAAGACAGACATCTCTACAGCTGATACCTCCAAAACTCAGATACTCACACCATAAGCAGAGTTTGACATTTGCACATTTTTTAACTGACTTCAGTAGCCTACACAGTAGAGTGTGGATACCCGACGAGCCCGACGGGCTGGGCCGGGTTCGGATAAGAATTTAGACGTCATGTTCGGGTTCGGCTCGGTTCGGGCTACCTGACATGCTGCTGTGTTGTGCTACGGCCTATTTCTGTTATTTACATGACAACGCATGAACACAACACAGACTATTTGTTACATTCCGGCAGACCTGTACATGTGCGTGCGTAGCAGCAGCCTTTTGACGGCCATTTTTACACTGTCCATGTGTAATCAGGGTCGGGTTCAGTCAGAAAAATGCGAGGGCGTGGCGTGTTATGCATAGGTTACATACAGTAACAGAAGACAATGGTGCCAAGCTTGCCATAAAGCCAAACAACACAGCACATCAAATCAGTTTGACCACTTTAATCACACATATGCTTATGTCATACGGCAGAAAATTGGTTTTCTACTGTCTGTACTTTTTGGTTTGCTGTGATTATTTTTTATGTTTTTAAGAGTGATTTTGCATGTTTTAAGAGTTTATTTTAATTACTTAACTTTTATTGCATGGTTTTAGTA
>JBBPCS010000938.1:71936-83351 GCA_037974645.1 Hollardia meadi | reverse complement strand
TATGTTTTTAAGAGTGATTTTGCATGTTTTAAGAGTTTATTTTAATTACTTAACTTTTATTGCATGGTTTTAGTACATTGTTTTTGGGGGATTAGGGTATTTTTCTTTCCCACATGAGCGCACACAACTGAAGCGCACTGGCAGCCATACAGTTAAAGTCTGTTAGTGAAATATCAATCTGTTTATATTATACTCTTAGGCTTTCATTTTCCATGTACCCAGCTTTTAAAACATTTAGTGTACACATGAACTCATTTCATGTTAAATTGAAAACTATGAAATATGCATATTCACCCATATCCAACTTCCAGATCGCACATAGTACACAATTAGAATATGCAGTGTTTTTATTGGGCCTATTTTAGACTCGATGTAGTGATATATTTCAGCCTCCCCACAAACTCTGGGTATGACTCACACCAAAACAATCTAGATGAATAAACAGCACTACAGGTAAGAGGAAAAATATGTATTTGTGATTATGGGGTGAACTGTCCCTTTTTATTAAGGGTTTACAATGGTAGTTAAATTACTAACTTGTTTACAATTACTTAATGCTTATAGTTGTATTAATTAACTGTTAGTTAATGGTTATTACTGTATTAACTTATGTTAATAGCCTCTTTATAAACTATTAAAATGTATAAATTAATACCTTAGTTAACATGAACATCATTAGTAAATAATTATTAGAGACATTAGACGCGGTAATTAACTGTTAATTAATGCTTATTACTACATTAACTAATGTTGAATAATGAATAAAGTGATTCACTTCTTGTTGTGTATAGAGGGATTCGAGGTAAGGATAGCAAGAGAAACAGCAAGACATTCAACATCGATAGGTTGTTTGAAGCAGTGGCCAGCAGGGACGTGGGAAAGCTGGACAACCTGCACCAGTACCTGCACCAGAACATGAAGAAACTCTCCGACTCTTTGTGTGAGTGTGACACCCATAATACAACACCCGCACCAAGCAGTTGGCCTGTGTTAATTCCCTGAATGTGTGGTTACACTCGCAGATCAGTCCTATGGTAAAACTGCCCTGATGAAGGCTCTGCTGCACCTCAAAGACGACAAGAACGAGACAGTGGAACTATTAATCGACATTTCAGAGAAGATGGGTGACATTAAAGAGTTTGTGAATTTGGCCTACACCAGTACCTACTACAAAGGTAAACTGTGCCCAAGGCAGAATTGCTGGGAGAATAAACCTTAGCAGTGTTCTATGTGTCTTTCATTAAACACAGGCCATGTAAAGAAACGTGGCTGCTTCTCTGATATGCGTTGATGTGTGACTTTGGCAGGCCAGACTGCTCTCCATATAGCCATAGAGAGGAGGAGTATTTCCTACGTGAAGCTGTTGGTCAGTAAAGGAGCAGACGTTCACGCCAAAGCCTGTGGAATATTCTTCCAGCCACACGATGGCCCCAACTTCTACTTTGGTGAGTCCACACTGCTGCAGGGATGAGCGCCCTCCTCTGGAGCCTTGCACAAAGATCATCTACTGACAAGATGAGACACATAATACCTCTTTAGTAATTTTTTTTTTGTGACAATGAGTAAATCAATGCAACACAATACTTTAAATTGTTTTTAAGTTGGTGATTTTCTGAAAATGTCAAATTTACTGTCAAATTATTACATTTTACTCAGCATTATATGACACACCAAATCAGTATTTTACTCACTTATGTATACATTTAAGGTGATGTTGGTATACCATTGGTATATTGCTCCATTTGACAACACCACCACCAACTGTTGGTGCATAATACTGCAAGTATTTTCATACAGCAGGGTCCTGTTCCAAGATGCAGGGTTACTGAGTAATCTCAACCAATTTTCCGATTAAAACCCTGAATACTCCGGTATGTGGACCAGGCAATGCGTCTGAGACTGAACTGCAAAGTTATCTAGATAGAGGATGTGGATAATGATTTGTGTCTGAAATAGTTTTTCCACAAAAAAGTTCAATTGCCTTGTTGAAATTATTCTTTTTATTATTACTCATTGAAAAATCCAGATTCTATGTATATTCAAATATTTTTTATTTCAAAAGTTAAACTGCTGTTTCACCCCAGATTTGTAAAATTATTTTAAGTCATTTAAGGTTAAGGTTCAAGGGGAGGGCCCAAAGAAAATGTTAAAAACACGAGGGAGGGTCTTTCTTTTTTAAACGTGAAATGTATGTTTCAGCAACCCCGCCCAACCCAAGTAATTTTTGTACAGTCCCTAAGTTGCATGGCTGCATGTACACGTCAAATGGAGAGACTTTGAGCCTTCAGCAGATGAATGTCAAAACAACCTTCTAGTGTGAAACTCTAAACTGCACAGTGTGAATCTAAAATCCAATTGAAATAGTAATAACCAAAACACATTTTTAGGGGAGGGGGATTTTAAAGAAGAATTTGTCTGGCACCTGCCTCAAAACTCTGCTGTGAAAGCTTCTACTCTGATTGATTGGATGTAGACACAAGTTAAACATTCAGACAGAGATGCATTTAAATCAGTTATACAGGGAGAAAAAAAGGTGTAAATAAACAAAGTATCTATTTGCATTGCCCCCAGGAGAGCTGCCTCTGTCTCTGGCAGCCTGCACCAACCAGCCCCACATGGTGGACTTCCTCATGGACAACGAGTACCAACAAGCGGACGCTGAGCTGAGGGACTCTCACGGCAACACAGTGCTGCACGCCCTGGTGGTGGTGGCTGACAACTCCGAGGATAACACAGAGTTCATCACCGACATGTATGATCGCATCCTCATGATTGCTGCCCGACTGCACCCCAACCTGAAGCTGGAGGACATCGAGAACCAGAACGGGCTGACGCCTCTCAAAATGGCTGCCAAGACTGGCAAGATCGGGGTAAACACTAGAAGTTCACATGAGGAGTACTGCGGAGTCAGTAAAGACAGAGCCAGATAGAAAGTCTATGAGGGTCCAGGGCTGGGAAAGTACTAGCCCCCAGCTCCACTGACCATCCAAAAAGTAGTGTGTTGGTGGGCCCTGTGAGTTTCTGGATTGGGGTCTTTAGTCCTGTTGGGTAGGGTAGAGTCGAAGACAAATCTACAGTTTCAGTCTTGTTGTTGTTACCTGCATGAGTGTGACTGAACATTCACAGACATATTTTGCTCTGGCTTTCCTTTCGTTTGTCTGCAGCTTTTTTCACACATCCTGAAACGGGAGTTCCAAGAGACTCACACCAAACATTTGTCCCGTAAATTCACTGAGTGGGTTTACGGGCCTGTCACCTGCTCCCTCTACGACCTGGCCTCTTTGGACTCGTACGAGGACAACTCAGTATTGGAGATACTGGTCTACGGCAGTGACATTCCTGTGAGTCCCAGCATCATGAACCCAGTCAGAGCAGCTGCTGATGTTATTCTGTACTCAAACGCGTGTCTCCTGTCAGAACCGTCACGAGATGCTTCAGAAGGACCCCCTGAGCCGGCTGCTGGAGTCAAAGTGGAAGATGTTTGCAGGTCGAATGTTTTTTTTCAGCTTCCTGGTCTACCTCCTGTACCTGACCATCTTCACTGTTGTAGCCTACAATAAGAAGGATGGAAAGGTGAGCTGGCTGCTACAAACTGTGTGATTGATCTGTGTAGCAATCCCTGATAGATGCTGTTTATGTTTCTTCTCTGCCCCACAGATGCCGTTTGAACTTGAACATACCACACTGGGCTACCTTTATGTTTCAGGCCAGCTACTGACAGCACTGGCAAACTGCTATTTCTTTTTCATAGGGGTATGTAATTTCCCTTGTGTTTTCAATTAAAATCCAGTGTGGGACATATTGCCACCAAGTTGTGTTCCAACATGATTTATCCAAAACCTTATCTAAATCCCCAGATCATAGACATGAGGAGAAAACGCCCGAAGCTGCAGACGTTGCTGATTGATGGATATTATGAGATTCTTTTGTAAGTAGTATGCTTCTTTCTCAGTGGTCAAAATTAAAGGCACCCTGGGGAACACATTTAGTGTTTTTTACCAAAACATATTGTTTTGTGGTCACATTTGCAAAGCTGATTTACCGGTATTCAAATATGTTCAATCATGTATGTTTACATCTATCCCTGTGTTCCAATACCCGTACTACCATACTATTAAGTATGCCAGGAAAAGATTTAGTATTTCCCAATACATAGTATGTCAAATGCAGTATGCCAGAAATACCAGGATGTCCTACTGCATCCGGTCCCATTTTGCAGTATGCAAACCAGCATGCTTTCCTGGCTGTTGTGATCCACAATCCTCAGAGCAGCGGAAGTTACATCACATCGACACAGCTGCTGAGATGGATGGCACAGACAGATAACAGCTCATTGACAGATTACAGAAGCCACAATAACAGATGACAGATGTATAATTATTAGATTTATATACCCACTATATACAGACTGCGCCAGATGTATGAGCAAGAGGGTCAAAGTAGTATGTCCCAATTGTATACATACTGCATGCAACATATGCTCTTTGTAAGAGAGTACATACAGTACATACTGTTGCATGCAGTATGTATACAATTGGGACATACTACTTCATCGCAACGTTGTGCCTTGAACTTTGACCCTCTTGCTCATACAAGTACATCCAGCCCAGTCTGTACATAGTGCATATATTAATGTAATAAATATACACATAAGTCTCAAAAAAATGTGGTACAGCCATACTGCAAAATACAACCAGATGCAGTAGGACATCCTGGTATTTTTGGCATATTGCATTTGACATACCATGTATTGGGACATACTAAATCTTTTCCTGGCATACTAAGTAGTATGGTAGTATGGGTATTTGAGCACAGGGTATGTCTGCTAGCTAGCTAGCAGCCTTCCTCGTCTCTGTCTTTGTTGACATCTTGTTACGCTTGTTTGTTTTACATACTGCCACCAACTGTTGATCAGTGGAACAGTCTGAAACAGGTTTGTCTTGCGCGTATTTGTGCACGTCCACAAAAAAGAGAAAACGGGTCAAAAACTCTACTGTGCACCTTTAAACTGCACATTGGCCAAACCCAACATTGATGTAACAGTGCACTGAAAAAACACCTCCACATCACTGCTGTTACACCACTCTTTAAAAAAATATTCAGGGTTCATGGGCATATTTGATTGAATTCTGTGAGCAACCTTTTTCACATGTCACTCACTGGGAAGGGAGTTATCAACCTAGTTAGGAATTAATCTGAAAAATTAGAAGAACTTTTACATCAGAAGTCAGGTTTACATACAGTGCCTTGGGACTATAAAAAGTATTTACCCCCTTGAAATTTGAACAGAACAACACAATCATTAATAGAATACATTAATACAATTAACTGAAATATAAATTTAACAGAAGGAGTAATATAATAAAAAGGGGGAAAAAAACATCCACTTCCTCAATCCAGACAATTTCACCCAACTCTCTTGCTGCTTTGTTGTTCCAGTAAAACTTGTCTTAACATTGACAGCCCCAGTCTATTATGTTTGAATCAAATCACTTTACAATAAGGATTTTCTGAGCAGCAGTTGAGTCAGAGAAAAGGACCTTTATTTGATATCTTGACAGATTAGGGAGCTACTTTTCATTCCACACACAATGCTTGAAAGACATACAGTATATGTGAATCCCTATAATAGCTAATGTTATATTGGCTACATGAGGGAAAATATAATGAACATTCGGGTGCTAAAAAAACACAATGATACATGAGCCAAATAAGTTTTGATTACAAATGGAACATATTGGACCAGCATTTCCAAAGTGATGGATAGTAATCATTTATACTGTAGTGGTTATTGTAACTGGCATCATACCCGTACACCTACAATTTCTGATGAATCCTTTATCAGTCATGTTTTTCTGGCGTGTTCCTTTGTCTTTATGAAGCAGGTTTTGCCATGATACTGACTCACCAAAAGTGTGGCTAAAAACCCCTTGACTACTCATGTGACTACCATCTCGCTGCCATTTAAGTGTGTCCTATTAAAGAGGGTTCATACTTAAGAAACAAGGATTTTGTATTTTATATTTGTAATTGATTTAGATCTCTTTGAAGAGAACTGTTTTCACTTTGAAATTAAAGGAAAATGTTTTGTTGACCAGTATAAAAAAGCTACATCAAATCTATTCTGATTTAATGTTGTAAAACAATCAACCATAAAAACTTGGTGAGGTGAATATTATTCATCTTAGAGACAAGATCCCCATGTCAAAGTGAGGTTTTAGAACTACTTTAGTGGTTTTCTGCTTAAGTTCCACAACAAAATTGATCATCAGTCCGTTTTATAAATGAGGCCCCAGGATACGGCATTTGAGAAATTTCCCAGTACCAGTGCCAATATGATGCCTGATTTTTAGTACTGATATCAGAACAATACTTTTAGTCTGAGGACTATAAACGAGTCTCTACAAAACCCTTAATTTAGAAAAATATAACAAATTTATCAAGACTCCTTTTTGAGTCCGGAATAAAGTTTGAATTGAATTGAGTTGAACAGCTCAGACTGGTGACCTGTGACAGATTCAGATCTGATGATGAGTTCTTCTTATGTCAGTTTGTATTTGCACACATACTATAACAGTAAAATATCAGTCAAACCCCACTGGGGCCTTGTGTTTTACAGTACACACCTGCATTGTTATCATTCACGACCATAAAGCCGGGCAGGATCACAGTGGCTGCTCTGCTGTTGATAGTCTTTTTCAGGGCTGCCTCTTCCTGGTCTCAGCCGGGCTGTATGTGAGCGGGCGGGAGGAGTACCTGGGCTTTCTGGTACTGTGTCTGGCTCTCAGCTGGGTCAACCTGCTCTACTTCTCCAGGGGTGACATACACATGGGGATCTACAGTGTCATGATACAAAAGGTCATCCACACAAGGTCACATTACACCACAGTGAACATCGCAGTCTATAATCGGAGCCATGAAGCCTTTGTCTCCTTTGTTCTTTGTAGATGATCCTCGGTGATATCCTGCGCTTTCTTTTCGTCTACGTCATCTTCCTCTTTGGATTTTCAGCAGGTATGTCTCTGTACATAAAAAGATTCCAAAAAAACATCTGATACTCTCCCAAAATGCTTTCTGAAAATATAAACTAGAAAATATAACTCATAAGGTAATATTATCAATATATTTACTTTTTACAAATTGATTTGAATCGTAGCAGCATGACTTACCTTTCCTGAACAAATAAAGGGATATTGTGATATAATAACACTGCTACTGTCAATATGCCATGAATGGAGGATGTCCTGTGTGTAATCTGCTTCCTATATTGTGTCACAGCGGTGGTCACCCTGCTCATAGAGCCTCCTGTGAGGAACACCACTAAAAGTCAGGAGAGGGGGCGTCTCTTTGGTCCCCTTAACCCTGAGGTGGAGTGTGTAAAACCCACGTTCAGAAACATTGCCTACACCACGCTGCAGCTCTTCAAGTTCACCATCGGCATGGGCGACATGGAGTTCACCGACCACTACAAGTACAGGGAGGCCTTCTACGTGCTCCTCATCAGCTACATCATTCTCACCTACATCCTGCTGCTCAACATGCTCATCGCCCTCATGAACCGCACCGTGGAGCGGACTGCCATGGAGAGCAACAGCATCTGGAAGCTACAGGTGAGGCGTCCTGGAGGGCCTCCGTGGTTTAGGGTGTGTCTCTTCAAGGCAGCTGTGGTTTGATGAAGTGCTGTGTCTGTTTTCAGAGGGCTATCACTATCCTGGACATGGAGAAAAGGCTGCCACGCTGTCTGAAGAGGAGGCTTCGCTGTGGGGTGGAGAAAAAGCTTGGCCCTGCTCTGGGAGAGGACCGTCGCTGGTGCTTCAGGTTTGCTTTTTTCAGTTCAGTGACAATACAGTCAGTCTGACATGTTGTGAAAGGCTCCATCATTATTTACGGAAGTACTTAAGTACAGTTTTGAGGTACTTGTACTTTGAGTATTTCCATTTTCTTTATACTTCCACTACATTTTGGATATTGTACTTTTTACTACACCAAGTTTATTTGATAACTTTATTACTACTAGCCAGTAGAACATTTTTTAAATTAATTTATTTTATGACAATCGGATAAAAACAAACACTGATTCCAATAATAAAAAAAAAAAAACGCAAAATATGGGATCTGATAATCGGCCAAGCCAATAATTGGTCAACCTCTACATACATGTAAATATATGTGTTATTTACTTGTACTTTTGACACTTGAACATTTAATATCAGATACTTTAAGACTTTTACTGAAGTACTATTCATATGGATGGCTTTTGTTTTTACCAAAGTAATATTGTAGCACGATATCTTTACTTTTACTCAAGTATGACTTTTGGGTACTTTTTAAAACACTGCTGCCCTGCCCCAAACCTTTACGTACAGCCTCACAGATCAGCTATATAATAGCAAACCATGGGAAGAGTAGCATTCAGGCACAGAGATACGAGTTAGTTTCTGGTTCTTGATATTTCATGGCAACATGACACATCCTCATTGAAAAAAAAAGCATGTTTGCTATCTTTACTCCTTTACTCTTATCTTTAACTCCCAGTAAGTTATAAGTGACAAGCAGAGGCATATTTTGTGACTCGCTGTGCTATTCATATACTGCTACTCAGTGGTGGTATTGTGTCAGGTTGTGGCTGGATGAGAAACAAAATCTGCATGTGTCCATAATGTGAGTTTTGGTGGGTTTGTATCAGGTTTCGTAGTTATAAGAAGGGTGCTGTGAGAGATGCAGTACTGGTGTTGTCATCTGACCATTATTTTAGGCTGCTATGGTCAGTTCTTGGATTTGATCAACAGCCAGGCTTTGCTATGTGACAAAGTTTCTCTTTTACATGTCATCTCAGATTTTTACCATTAAGGAGTAACAATCCCTTGCACCAAAACTGTTTGGCCTCTACATGATGGTCCTCTGAACAGCAGAAAAGCCAGGTTTAGCAAGTAATAATAACAATAGAGCAGAAACAAAGGTTTAGGCCTGAGGATTTAACAAAAGATGCAGCTGTGTGAGCAGCATCGATTGATGCGCAGTACACTGTGTTCCTCACTAATTTGCCTTCTCTGACAGCTGATTGATGCGTCACACAGTAGACAGTAATTGAAGCATGTGTCCTCTTGTTGTCTCAGAGTGGAGGAAGTCAACTGGAACAAATGGAACATCAACCTGGGTAAAATCAATGAGGATCCTGGGTACTGGGATCGTGAATGGCCTGCCTCAGACACTCTGCCGAACAGACCAAACAGAGGTGCAGCAACATGTACGCAGAGAAGTTTCTAGTTTAGAAAATGGTCTTTTAGGCATTTCTTTGTGACAGGACAATAATCCGTGCCTTTTAACATTTCCCTCCTTTGTCCACAGGGAGGAGCCTGAGAGGTTTATTCATGCCGGGCAGTCTGCAGTGGCAGACATACGAGTCCACAGAGATGAATCCTATGAGAATCTCAATGGTCTGAAAGACTAAAGAGAGCTGCAGTCTGGCTGCTCAGCCTGACTGACCTGAGCAACGAGGCATTCAAACCTAAAAACAGTATTCACTTTCAATTGCTCAAGAAATTTCCCTGCCAAATGTGAGAACTGCCTTTCTGACTGACTGGAGCTCCAGTGTCGGCTTGATTTTAAATGTAGTCTTTGAGGCAGCATTTCACTGACATGAGCAGTGCTGGGGGAAGATCTTGTAGACATTCATTCATCTGACTGACATAATGGTGTGCAAAAAAAGTAGAATTTATCACAGCTGAATGCTGCATTAAGCGGTGCTTAATTGCCAAGGAAGCCATTCGTTTGAAATAAATTAAACATTGAATCTAAAGGTTTGTGCACGTGCTGTTTCTGCCACCACCTGGAACAGGATGCACATCCTCACTGCACAAAGGCCATAACCTGCTGACACCTCTGGCATTACTCAAAACCCTTCATGGAGTAATACTGATCACCAAGGTGCTGATCCTGCCCTCCCGCTGTGTGCCCTTTATACAAGTCCCATTTCCATCACAGCCAGACAAGCTAAATCTTCTGCAGCCAGATAGTCCTGTGGATTTCACAGCTTGCTTTGTCTACTCTACTTCCTGTTTCTACTTGGCAGAGGGAGGCTTGGATAAATGGCATGAAAGCACAGCCATTGGCGCAACAATGACCACCTACAGCATTTTTAGCTGTCCCAATTACACATTATATGCGGTTTAGACAGGCTCTCTAAAACCGTCAGCCACGAGTCAGGCTGATTATGTAAGAAACACGTATGATTAGTAGCATAGCTGAACCGTCAGACAGGATGACAATAGGCAAGTTACCTGTGTTTCTCTAAGACTGAGCTCAGATGATGAGGAATGAAGGGGGCAGGAGAAAACTGATCACCTGTTGTCAGAGTCAGTTTAAATTAAAGAGACAGTTCACCTCAACATCAAAAATGCAGATTTTTCCTCTTACCTGCGGTACTATTTATTTTGTTCTGATGTCAGTTGCCCAGTTTTGGAGAGACATTGCTGTTCAAATGTATTTTTTCAAGCAAAGTCCCATCTAATTTCATTATCATGGAGAGAAGAAAGAATTCAGCAACTCGCACCAAAAAAATCTAATAACACTACAGGTAAGAGGAAAAATATGTTTTTGATTTTAGGGTGAACTGCCTCTTTAATGCTGCAGATAGTCCACACAACAGCTCATTTTAAAGCTTAAATTAGAACTTTATTTTATTATTACAATATTACAAAAAGAGTAGCACAACTCTCACGCTCTTGCCTCTTATCTGTCGTACAGAATGACACAAAAGAAAGGCTTATGGACCTTCTTCCATTTCACAGCAATAGTACGAGAAACCAAGAAGAAAATAAAATTTAAATAACAAGCAAATCAAGTATTATAAATAGTCACAACGTCAAACTGAAGCTTTGAAACCTGGGAAAAAAATGTTACAGCTCAGTAACTACACATTGCTAAAATATAATTACAAAATATCCATAATAAAGAATCTCTAAGGAATTGCTCTGTCTATTCAACAAAACATCATTAAAATAAAAAAAAGACCAGAAAAAAAGAAACCAAAACTTGCTGTTTCTGTGTATCCTTACGATCTTCTTTCTCCTTATTATTTGGGGTTTTAATTAAAACCATGCTTGTTTTCAAGGGAAGTCCAAGGACCAAACACTTAAGGCTTTTTAAGGGCTGTTAGGGAGTTAGGTGAACAAAACATGGGCATCATTGAGTTTATACACACACACACGCACTCTCACACACACGCACTCACCCTTAACTCTACTCACATCAGCAGGCAACATTCACACACAATCATTTTAAAGTTACAGTAGTCTAGTAGGTAAGCCAGTGTACAATAAAATAAACAATGCATTTGCTGTTTCACTTTAAACTTAAAAGTCAGTTTCGTTTACCTCCAAGTGATCTTGCAAGTGATCAATTTGGTCTTTTCAA
>JBBPCS010000938.1:31450-50812 GCA_037974645.1 Hollardia meadi | reverse complement strand
ACACACACACACACACACACACACACACACACACACACACACACACACACACACACACACACACACACACACCAGACGTAATGGTCAATTTAATTTTTTGCTCTCAAACTCAATGGCCGCAAACAAAAGGGGGAAATGGCAGGGAGATATGTCAATCATTTATCGTTGAAAGATGCCTGACAAAAGAGGCCTTAAAATCCTGACAGCTTTTCTTTTCCACGTCAGTCCCGGGCACAGCCAGCTCCTTAAAAAGGGGCCCCAGACAACAGGCTCCCGCAAGAGGTCTGACCCCAATTTTAACCCCATACAGGTGGCACAGCGCTAACACAGGAGAAGGAGAAAACGCTGTTCTCAACTAAAGACTTGCTCTCGGAGATCATTTAGACAGGCACAAAGACAGCTCAGTGCCAGTAAAGTGTATTCCAATGTGCTGAATAGCAAATCCCCTTGAACACATTAATGGTAAAGACTTGTTCTCAGTGCAGACTAAAAGCATCTGGTTATGGGGTGTGTGAGAGTCACAATGTTAGATAAAACTCTACAAGTACGTAGCAACACTGAATTATGCTGTAAAGGCAGTAAATCTTAAATTGTTGTCAGTTGTGTTAAAGTTTAAATAGCAAAATTTTAAACCTGTTAATGTTAAAGAAAAAAAAAGAATCTGCTTCTTTTATGTAACCTGCAATCTCATGTAGAGTGTGAACTTTTACTTCAGGAGAATAAAGGGCCTCCTGTCTGATTGCTGCTCAGCTGAGTCCAACTACAGAGTTGAACTATGAACTGTGATTACAGGCAACATCCCCCCACTGAGCGACAACTGCATCTCTGCACATTCCAGGAAATGCAGCCAGCTCAAGACAGCAAATACGCCATAGAGGAGGAAACATAAACAGCGTAAGCTAGTTTGAGAGCTGCACCGATGTTTACTGTCTCACTAAGTGCATTTCATCCTCCTCGCTGCTTTCACAGCAGCGGCGGTATTTCAGCATGCAGTACAGAGGAGCTGCTGATGCCACAGGTCTGTGTACAGAGGGCTCAGTCACAGGCTGGAGAGACTGTTTGGACAATGTAGGTGTCAGACACACTGCTCGTCTGGAATAACGATTCAGTTCAGCCGCTACAGAACACCCTCTGGTTCCATTATACTGGAGGTTTAATAAAAACAAAAAAACAACTTGACTGTTTTTGGAGTTTAACCGTTGAAAACCTAAGAGGAATTTCTGCCTTGTTTGACTTTTGCTATCAGGGAGAAAGGTCTGCATTTGTTTCATACGGGCACTGAATGACATGCCAGAGATTAGCCTCTGAAGGTCACAGTCTTAGCCTATCCTTTCAGCCGCCTTTCACAACACAACCCCAGGCCCTTTTGAACAACAGGAAGAATGTCATCTGGTTACTTTTCAAGGCACGGAGATACCATTCACTGTGGCCAACAATGGCTGCAAACAGGGACCAGAGGGTTAGGAGGTTATAAAGAGCCCCATTCTAAGCGCCGCTCAATCTCCAGTACACTGCACGCACACAGAAAAAAACCCAACAACAACACACCCACACACTGAGGCCTGGAGAAGTGGTGCGACTGATAAACTGAGGAGGGCCATGGCAAAGTGCTGTGCACTGACCGCTCACCTCAGCAGCTCTCTCAGCACAGCTCTCAGCACCTATACCAAGCCTCCGAGCATCAGCTGCTTTGTCAGGCCTTCAGATACTGCTTTGTCATTTTGGAGACAGATAACTGTATGATACTCGAAACTCCATCCTTCAGGTTAATGTATCTTCCCAAATGTTAGAAAGAGCAAAATACACTGTTTTTATTATCAATTTCACATAGGTACTTTCTTGGAGATTTTTAATACCTTAAATACCAAACATGGATTTCAGTTCATCATTATTAAAAGAGAGCATGCAAGGCTTACACATATAGGCAAGAATTGTGAAATGTAACTATTTAACATAACAGAAATTCTGCAAAACAATTGCTTTGAAAACACTATACCCTGTGATGAATGACCTCAACAAAATGTATCTGCTATTATTCAGGTTGTAAGGCTTGTCCCAAAAAGACACTTAGACTAAAGCCAGAGCTGAAATCCTTCACCAATTTAGTCTCTAATGAACCCTCTGAAATATTAAAAATAAAGCCCAATTAGCTGACAGCATTTCACATCTCCTCCCACTATAATCCTCTGGTAGCTTAGCCTTATCTAATGTCTGCGCCAACTATGACAATTTGAGCTCACTCTCCCTCTATCCCCTCCACTTGATATCCCCTCCAGCTTTACTGGTGCTTTGTTGTGGCATTCTTTCTGACCCCACAGACCAGGTCAGAGTCTGAGCCTCTCTGCTTGTGTCTAATGATGCCCTGATATGTACAGTTGGCATGGATGTTGGAAAACTGCAGCAACAACTACGGACATGCTAATGACATGGCATCTATTAGGATTACTTAAGGGTGATGTGGGACTCGCCTGGCAACCTCTTATTACAGAGGGCTTGGTATTGGGGGTGGAGAATGTCAGGGGAGGGTCAGTTATCCAGTTGAGACAGCCTTATCTTGCACCATAAACAGATAAGAGTATGTGTCTGCTCTGCTCTTCTGCTGCTTCTATGAGATGGAGGTGGATAAATAACCCTGTCGTCTCCAGTGCCTCCGACAAGCCTGATCAGACAGATGCTGTCCTAAACCAAGCCTTGTTCCTCCTGCTGCTATGACTGCTATTTTGCTTTGAATGTCACCAGGAGGCTTAGATTTTTCCCTGATTGCCCTCAAACTGAAGACACAACAGTTTCAGAAAGCCCTTTGGTGTTTGTAACTTCAGGTTGCAGCACTCCCTGGCTTAAGGCCTTGGGTTTGCTGATTACGCAAACTACCCAGCAAGAACAGTGCCCTAATTGGAACTGCCGGCTAACATGCAAATCCATGCAAAAGAAGAAAAAAAAAAGAAAAAGTAGCAAACAAAGACAGAAAGTGTGTCTTCAAATCAGGCCTAACGCCTGTAGTCATTTGGCACAAAATGAAACCGCCCATGTGAACAAAACTAAATACCATGTAACAGCTGACCCACAGCCTGAGCCCTGCAGGTCAGTCCCTTGTTGTCAGAGGTATCCAGAAGTTGCCCACAATGTCCTAAACACCTGATCTGGATGCATCATGTGGCTGCAGTTCTTTACTCCCGGCCTGACCTGTGTTTGACCCTCACACTCGGTTTCCTCACTTTGCCCACTCACACAAAGGCTACCAAACATCTGCTCCCTGTCTGAGACCAGACTCATACAGCTGAGAAGACACTGGGTGGCTGTACAGAAAGTCTCTCCGAGTGGTGGGTGGCTAAGTGGGAGAATGTGGGCTGACAGCTGCCCTGGTGACTGGAGGAATGAAAGGTGGAGCCGGCTGGCAGATCACTGGTACCTGCCCGGCTGTCCAAGGCGGGGGCAGCCTCATTTAGCAAATGGATGATATTCAACAATTGCTGCTCATCTGAAACCACTGGGGTGAGAAAATAAAAAATCTGCTCCACACAGAAAATTCACAGACAACACCTGCAAGAGATTTAACATACACAGGCCCCCGCTGGAAAATGAAAGGGACAAATGTATTGCTTTGGGAAGAGCGTACGGTTACACATTTCCAATTCAAGTACCATCTCTAAAATGCTACATCAAATGACTGGCTTTGAATATACCAAAATGAGCATCAGCCAAGTGGCTCATTCCAGCACGGGGAAAAAAAATAAATCATTGCGTCAAAAATATGCTGGTTAGCCGAGCCATTTCACAGTCAACAATCACAGAATCAGGACTGTTACTAATCAATGTATTTTAATGAGCTCCCTGTGAATCCCAACAACAGCTGAAACATAAAAGCTGCTCAAGTTCTCTATTTCAGTCTTTGTACCTTGTGATCTGTTATTCATAGTCTTGCTCTGAAGTCTCTGAGAAATAAAGCAGAGCTTTGATGTTATCCTCTTATTACCGCTATCTGAGACAAGCCTAATGTTGAGAATTAGCTTGTTTGGCTGTCACAAGGAGAACTTTCAGCAACACAAAACATCCTGGATTCAGAGTAAGGTGCCCACTCACCAATATCTGCTTTGTTGTTTGCTTACAAGGAGAAAGTCTGATATAGTGAGGTTAGTACCTAGAATACTGTAGGGGTGTGCGTATTACAATCAAACTGTACTCTACACACTACTTTAAAGCTTCCACTCAAGTAAGCTTAAATACGTAGGTGTGTTATGTTCTCTACATTACTTTTTTTTAATAATAGTTTGACCTCGTCTACAAGCAACGGTAAACTGAGAGGTTAGGCAAGTATTTTAGAGGAAATTACCATCCTCTGCCCACAATGTAAATAAATACATTTGAACAACAAACAAACAATGCAAACTTGCTTTCCTGTCAGTTTGCCCTCAGCAAAGACTCTGGGTTTTGTGGTGACAGGTCAAACAGTCAGTACATGACTCATGAGAAAAGAAGAAGAGACACGTTGAAAAGCCATACAGAGTTCTAATTAACACGTGCATTTAAGTGGTATTTCAACACTGTAATTTTCTACAATGCTGACCAGCATGACATAAACTAATGAACCAGGTGCCCCTGACATTCAGGCCTGTCTGCAGCTGGTATAAGTAAGAGCCAACACAAAAATCATTTGGAGCTGCCACCATTAATCAATTAGTCGATGTTCGATTAATTGTTTCTGTCATTTTTCAAGCAAAAATGTGAAACAGTTGTTGGTTCCAGCATCTTAAATGTAAGGATTTGCTGCTTTTCTTTGTCTTTTATGATTGTAAAGGAAGGGTTTTTGGATTTTGGACAGCCATTTGACATTTCTTCCAATTTTTTAGGGGGCATTTTATAGACGAAACGATTAATCATGAAAATAATTGGCAGATTAATCGATAATGAAAATGATCATTAGTGGCAGCCCTTAAATCATTTTTAGACTCAAGAGAAGAGAAGTAAATGTTCAAGAGCACAAAGGTAAAAAACTAAGCTTTAAACTACTCCAACATGTGCTGTTCTTAGCCTTTGTCACAGTAACTTTGACGCATTTTACTCTCATTCCTCCAGGTATCTGTCAGACTGCTGTCAATAGAGGCGAGCTGCATTTTACAGATGGGGAGAGGCCTTGCAGTCATTTGTTTCCAAGACCTAATTAATCTTCATTGTGCTGGGAAACATAGCACCCCAATGCAAGAAGGGTTCCTCCTACAGATAATTGCTGAGAGTCTAGGGGCCCGAGTTTCCTAGACAACAATGTCTGAAATTTAATTATCTGCTCTTTGGAAAATGTAGGGGAAGGAAGCTCCATTGCAAAACTGCACTTTTGTGCAAGTAATGTCAGGCTCTTGTTTGAGTGAGCACCGAGGTATCGCTGAGCACATCCTCCCTTGCTGTCATAAACCAAACAGTCTCACCATTCTTATGGTAAAGGTAAAATAATGACTTTTAATTTTTTTTAAAAGTCAAAATGGCTATGCAAAACTATGTGGACAAAACAGTTTTTACCTGTCGACATTTCATACTTCTGTCACCTTACCATGCGCAGAGTAAACCCGATCACTTCCATAATCCAGTCAGTGTTGCCTTTTTAATCATATCCGTCAAGCCCCACGACATTATAGATCGACTATACAGTCATAAAACCAGACTGGGAGCAGCCAGAGACAACACGGACAGCCTGTGGAAACATTAACATTCCGCCGTGTGCAGACCAGGAGTGGAGGGGGACAAACATCGATAGGATCCCATTAGTAAAGTGTGCCCTGAAGATACACAAAATTTGATCAGAGATAGACCTTTTCCTTCCAGACACGAACCATTAGGCGCTGAGGCAAAACAAAGCTGCTCTACTCCTCTGAAACTCCTTCACTCCTCCTCGTCCTCCACCACCTCAGCGGTCGAGGTTGTGCGGCAGGATCAGGATGAGCCCGGTGACGTCAACCTTTTGTTATCACCTTTAACACTTGGCTTTGCAGGTGGAAACACTTTCCTCTGCCGTCAAATCGAGAGGTGCTATTTACAGACGCGCACCAGAGCAAGGAGCGTACACAACATCTGTACTACACGTGAAAACGACTGGCACTGAATTTGGATGTATGCATGCGTGTCCGAATGAGTATATCGGATACTAGCAGTGGGAGACAACTGAGTGACGGCTATACCGTACTTTGAAAGCCGGGAATAGCATTAAATAACCTCGTTTTCAACTTCCTTCGCTTCCTCCAGGAGAGGAACTAATCCTTTCTCTTGAGAGGTGGTACAAAACTGTCCGCATCATGTTAATGAAAATCCCAATGATGAAGATATATTCATGATGATAATTTGGAAGGCAAATTGAACTCCACCTAATCCTCACTGGTTGTTGTCATTTTTTATTTATTTTTTTTGCAAAAAACAACTAGCTAACCAGCTCAACAACACAAACCCAGTTTCATTCAGTCAACACCAGCTTTATACAAGATTTTATGACTCCATGAGTTCCGAAATAAAAATATGTTTGGTTCATAAAATACATTTAAGTCGTACAGGTTTACAGTAGATAGAGAGGCAATACAGGGGACCAGCACAGTAGCTATAAACCTGCATGTTGCCAGTTAGTGTGCCATCTGACTGCCCAGGCTCCAGGCTAGCTAACCTAGCCAGCCAGTCTGAAACATACACAGACCCATTGTTGCCTCATCAAGCTTTCCTAATATTTATGCCACAATTTGAGAGGATGTCACACAGCATCGGGCAGAATGCGTCTTATTAAGATACAACTACTTACTCTCCGTTCACCTCTGCGAAAGGCATCGTTTAGTACGTCGCCATGGTTTAAAACGGACAGATTTTCTCCCGTTGCCCTGCGCTGCCGAATCACTGCTGCTGCTGCTGTCTGCGGCAGCAACTTCCGGCGCATGCGCACTAACCGGGACCATTCCAGACTGCGCCGTGAGCTGCGCAGGACAGCGGAGTGGTTTAAAGGTACAGTCAGTGTGAAACTCAATTGGACGTCTCGAAATTCATTTTGTTTGCGAAGTGGAAGGTGAAATTGGTGAAAGAACACAAGCTAAATGTCGATGTTTGATTTAAAATTCTAGCTGTTGTACATTGTTTGTCATCAGGGTTGGTTACAAGGCACTACAGGCAGAGGTATTATATGGATAATAATAATAGTTTCATGGGGTTTTATGGTCCACAACTAGCTCTGCATATAATGTGACCAGTGGTGGGAAGTAACTAAACATATTTAGTTGCTCAATGAAATTTTAGGCACTTTTATTCTACTTCTACTTAAATATATTTCAGAAGAAAATGCACTTTTGACTCTACTACCTTTATTTGACCTCTTACATCACTTTTTGCTTTGAATATTGAGATTTTAAATAGCACAAAATCATTTATAAAATATGATGCATTGCTATTGGATTATTTTATTAATCAACCCAGTAGTATACAGTATATATAGTGGTTAAGTTGGCTCGACCTCTTATGGTATTAAAATGCTTCTTACATGGTAATAATAATAATAATAACAATCTCATAATATCATTAAAAAACTGAATGCATGTCTTTTACTTGTAAATGAGTATACTGTATATGCAATGTTGTATTTTTAGGACCTAAATACTTCTTCAACAACTGAATATAACTGTGATTTAAAGTCGAATTTCCCAAAAAGTAGAAATTGTCCAGATAATTGTTCAGATTATCCAGATGGATCACTGTTCCAATGTGTTCCCTTTATTATTCACACACAGGAGCACAGCAGAGGAAACTTTTATGGTTTGTGGTGATTTTTGGGGGGGTTGTGTTAAAGCATGATGTATCATTTTAATTAGTAAGCAATAATTGCCTGACATATTTAAGGACAGAATCCATTAAATGTGTCTAACCACAAGCCTCGCGAGCAGCTGCAGTGCTAAATTTTGATGATGGTGTTAGAGAGCGTTGTTCAATATTTCCCTCTAGATTCTCCCATGGGTGTTCAGTTGGGTTGAGATCTGGTGCCTGCACATCATAGCCAATAATTCATATAATTTTCATCATCAAACCCGTCAGTGAGCCATTTTACCCTGTATACAAGCATCTGCATTTGTTCTACACTACTTTATTCTGGTTTTTCCTTTGATTTTTTGGGAGCAAAATTAGTATTGATAAAAGTCACATGTCTGTTCTTTTTGAGCAACAAGCCAAATGTTGCCTGTACACCAGAGCGTGAAGCCTAGATCACCTAAATTACTACATACAGTGTTGTTAGCAAGGTGAAATGGCAATATATACCTCAGACAAAATTCCTCAGCAATTAAAATCGACGCATTGCTACAACACTATAGGGGTATGTGAGGAAATCTGTTTTATGTAAGCTAATTTAATTTCCCACACAGGGTAAATGGAGCCACCAAACTTATTGTGAGGATGTTCAACATACTCAGTTTATCATTTTAATATTGATGATCAGTATTCTTGCATCAATGTCTTCGCTGTGCCTTATAAAAAAAATACGGTTTTTCATTTCATTGGCCCTGATGTGACACTCATCTGGTGCACTGGCAGAACATTTGCATTGAGCTGTATCATACTTGCATTTTGTATCATTGTGCTCTTCACATATTGTGTTATGATTCTTGTTCTTGGGGAAGATAAAACCGAGTGAGAAGACTCCACGGTCAATAGTGTCACATGCTTTGTGATTTGATGAAAAGTTCAATTTGTGTAGCCTGAGCGTATGGCTCCCTAATCAAAGACTTATATTTCTGTGACAACTAAAATAAATTACTCTATTACAACCACCCACCTGCCCTCTCCACAGTATTGATACCATTTTATTACCAGGGAGAGACAAATGGACAACACAGAGGATTGTGGCAAGTTATGGGAATGTTGGAGAATGTTGGAGAATGTGCTCATGGCTGTGTAGTGTCATGTCAGCTTAGAACCTGCACACAAGTAATCAAATAAGATGATTAGAGAGACAATTACACGTGTTCAACTCCACAAACGATTCTGATTGTGAAGGATAACTCCAAGGCCTGGGCTCCAGTACGGACAGGGCTTATTACAATACTCCAGCCAATTTCGGTCTGCAAGCTTCACTTCCCACATCAGCAAGTGAAAGAGGGGAGAATTTGGTCTGAAAGCCCAATCACACACAGCGCTCTGAGTTCAGCAGGTGGGGAAGTAGCAGCAGCAGGCTCCATCAGGCAATAATACAAAGTTAATGATGCAGAATGGCATCTTTCTCCATACCAAAGAAGACATCAATACAGGATGTTTAAGAACGCTGTTCCTAATTACGCTTTTTAAATTCACCACTGACATGATTGATGATTTCAAAGAGAGGCGTTATTGATCCACTTCACAGACAAGTCACATCGATTGCAAGTCTAGAATGAATACAAGTTTTTTTTTTCCCCCCCTTTATCTCCCCCATTGAGAGAGAGAGCTATTGTACAATCAGAGCATCAGTGTGACCTATATGGGTAGTTTGGGAGCTAAATCACCTCTTTTAAAATGCGGTCTGAGACAGGACATATGGAGCAGTGATTGCTGAACCCAGGGACCTTGTGGGGACCTTCAGGGCATAAGACGTAACGGTGAAATCTCACTGCTTCCTCATTTATCAAATGTGGAAATTCATCCATCCATTCATTAATCCGCGGGATCCTGTACAAAAAGCCAATCTGTGTCGGCGCCCTCAGCATGGAAAAGTTCAGGAGCGGCTGTTTTATAGACAATCAGCCAGCTGTGCAGCAGTACGCCTCTCACTGCAATCAGCGGTGATGGAGTGATGGATGCTCTGACGCACTGACAGATTGTTTTTCCCCACCTCTGCTCCCTGTTGACATGCCCCATGGCTCCTGCTTATTATTCCACGAACTTTGTTATTCCTCAAGAGCAGCCAGATCCCCCTATTAGTACAGGAGCCGCCAGTTATTGCATCCCTAATCCCAGCCAGTGATATTAGCAAATCAACAAGGGAGGTTTCCACAGCAAAACCTGATGTTGCAGACAGACATTTTGACGATTTCTGTTAAAATGACAGAAAACAAGGTTGATCAGGAATCAAAAGCACACTGACTTGCAGCAGCAGAGGGAGGTTTTCCATCACACCATGCTGAATCTCATTGGCAAGAGCACTTCAAGTGGCAAAGTGGGCTACAGCTTATGATTAAATGGTCTGCAGGCGAAGCCTTTTTGTCTTTTTTTAGAGAGAGAGAGAGAGCTCTTTCTGAAGGCCAAAGTTAATGCAGTCATAGAAAGAACTCTGATACACTCCCACGTGAAATGGCCATGTGAGGAAAGCCCGGAGGGAGAAAAGGCCTTGAATGAATTTGAGAGGGAGAGAGAGAAAGAGAGAGAGAGAGTGGGAGGGAGGCAGATAGAAAGTTCAAACATTACTGATCCTCAAATATCCTTTTGGGTTCTGGTTCAATTGGAATTCGGCAGTAAGTGTCTGCTAAAAGCTCCATTTTTGTTGCCCTTCCATTGCTGCTGAGCTTTTAGAGTTAGATGATGACAGATTGTGAGCTACCTGATATCCTTCATCATCCTCCCCAGTGGAGGTGTTTGTTCCGCCCTGAGCAACTCCTGGACTAACAAACAGCCGGCATGTTTGATGGACTAGAGGGAGACATCTGCTCTGCCTGGCTTTGCCATACAGAATGAAAACAACATGTTACAGTAATCACTCAATATGCAAACTTTGTCCTTTTAGTCTGATGATTAACCTTACAGAGTTCATGGTTATCAAATCAATATATCAGCATGTCATTGTGAATTAGTACTGAAGAGTTACGGGGTGTGAGTAATCAAGCTTGCAGTGTTTTCCTCAGGTTGGTGCGGCTGCTCGATATATCCTCAATAACATTGTCACAACTGTGCTTCAAGCACCCTTGGGATGAGCTCTGTTTTGTGTACTCAAGGGACAAGAGGGGAAGAAATGGTCTGCATAGTGCAATCTGATTTGTGGTTATAGGCTTGCCATCCCTCACAAAATAATACAGAGAATATCCCCCGAGCCAACAGATCCTTTGAGCGCTGTCATCCATTTTAAACTGCGGGTTGTTCATGTCGGCAGATGTGTTTGTGCATGGTGATGAGCTGATTTGAAATTGCCACTGGCTGATTTTAGCCTCTGAATATCCTGCAGACAGGTGGTTCCCAAAGGAGTCCTCTGGGAGTTCCAGAGGGTTTGCTGCAAAATGATGCATGACTTTTATTTATTGATTTTACATATGTACATGTGAATGTAAAATTACCGTGGTTTCAAGACCACTTGAATAATTTCCTCTCTCTGCTCACTTTAGTTCCTCTGAATTGAATCATCCTCTGTTTCATTCCTTAGCTCGCCTCTCCTGTCCTTGGTGGTCACTTACACCCTGATCTGTCTTTCTTGATTCAGGAACTGAAGCTTATTCTTTGTTGGGTGGGAGTTAAAATTATCTAACTCAAGCCACGTCAAACAAGACAAATTTCAATCTGGGTTCCCTCTGACAAAACCAGGAGTCCGTGGTCAAATTGTTATTTGACTTTAAAAGCTTTGAGGACCACCACTCTTTGATAAACGTGAGTATTACAGTTGTAGGAAAAAGGAACATATTGGTCGCTAGGTGGCGGTGTAGCTTCCACCCAAACCTTTGTGGGGACACTCCTCAGAGCGGAAGAGGTGTCTCGTTGGTCAGAGCAACATGGTTTCATCCTGTGGGCAAACGTGAATGTAAACAAGCGTTCTCACCTCTGAAACTGTAGATACTGTCTCGTCCGCTGAAATATAGCAGTAACATAATATTGAAGCTCAATGGCTTTCAGAGTGTGTGCTCGCTTTTTCAGAGACTCCGCCTTCCTCTCCGGACGGCTCGTCGTGTCTGCCCGACAGGAAAGTGCGTCATGGTTTCTCACAGCAGGTCAGTCACAAACAAGGCTCTCCAACTGCACATTTATTGTTAACTTTCAGCACGGGAACATAGTGGGTTGCTAGTAAAGCAAGTGATAAACACTAAATGGGGAAAATGTGACCTTCAGCTCTGTGGCGTTCACTGACGCTTTGAGGGGAGGGACAGAACAAATCAGGGCACCTCCTCTCTGAGGCACTGACCTCTAATGTGTGAATAAAATGATGTTAATACTGCGTTTACTTTCGCCTGTATCATGATGAAATGGTAGACAGGGCACAGACAGAATAACGTTAAATGACAAGTAATAATAACATTACATTTGCAATTATGACTTCATACATGTGCAAGCTAATGCTTCACCAACACACCCACCAGTATAAACGTAAAATTCACCATTTCCTTCCATTTTCTAAAGAAAACATTCAATTTTAATTAAATGTTCTGTGCTTATATGTTAACCTTTGAAGCTTTGTCAGAATTTAAAGTCTTCTCTCCACTCAGTAATGTGTTTTATGTACACATACATCATTGTACACAATCATGTATGTGCAGTTATCCTGCTGAATTGATCAATATTTAAATATTCAAACATTTTGTATTTTTTAAATGAAGGGGTATATGTAATTTGAGGAATGTCTAATGAGGTAATAAGACAAAGTATTTGTCTTAAAGCCCGTCTGAAGGGGATTTTTGGCAGGTTCCCATACTAACCAGGTCACCCTACATCCCTGCATTTGCTTGAACTAGGGCTGAGTAATATTTAATATATGACATTTCTTTCAACTAATCAAATCATTGTTTATTGTATGAAATGTAAAAAAATGGCTAAAACTGTCCATCACAATTTTGCAGTGGCGAAGAAAGTGATGTATTTAAATTCCTTGAAGACAGTCTAAGCGTCACCAATGTTTAATTTTTATGCAATTTACAATAATATAAAATAGAGAAAGCAATTAATCAAGAAATATTTTTGGTGGTGATTTGAACCGTCAATACTAATAATGACAATAAAAATACTTTATAGCTCTTTAGCTACTGAGCAGACTTCCTTTCTGATGTTTGGTTTTTTGTGTAAAACTGTGTAAAGTCTCTGTGGTTCCCAAAGGACTTAATGTGCTCAATGCACAATCACTCCAACACCGAGATGGTTGTATGATTGATTTTATTGATTTTATTTAGTTTATGAGGAGCACCGTCTGAATGCAGTATTATACTGTGTCCCATTAACGTCCAAGTAAGCAGAATTGGTTGGTTAACCTTGCGGCCCTGCTGGCAGCAAATTGATGGAGATGTTGTTGTCTTTACAGGAAACGCTGCCTGCAGCCAAGGAGGAGGGAGGAACGGAGTTATTTTCACTCCTATGTGTTTTATTACATCAGAAGCCTTTCTCAACAAACTGAAGAAGGGCAAAGCAGCAGAAGCAGACAGCAGTTTATATCGCCTTCCAGCCTCAGTTCCACCGGACAGGGGTAATTGCACCACTGCCTCAGACATTTACATCACGAAACCCATCTGATCATTCTGGCCCAATCTGATATTCCAGTTCCTTTTCTTACTGCTGTTATATTCACTTGTACTGCCTGTCTAATGATTAATATTGTTTGTGTGTTTTCAGGCGAACAGTTATCTTTGTTACTGAGAAATCCAGATCAGCCTGCCAACTCAAAACATTTGAAAGTCGCCATAATTGGTGCCCCAAATGCTGGGAAGTCCACATTATCCAATCAGCTCCTTGGCAGAAAGGTCTCCATCTTAACTGTCTCCCTTTCAAACCTGCGCATTATAATGTGTCTGTCTGACTGAGCAGGACTCGGTGCACACTTTGTAATTACAATGATTCTTTCTTCTAGGTGTTTGCCGTGTCCAAGAAAGTACACACCACACGGTCTCGTGCGCTGGGCGTCCTAACAGAGGATGATACACAGATAGTAAGTTCATGTCTCTTCTGTTGCAATTAAATACTGCTGTTTAAAAGCCAAAAGTCAATACATATGTGTGTATGTTTTGTAGATTTTACTGGACACTCCTGGTCTCACCACTGTATCAAAAGTCAAAAGGTGCCTTTCTTTTTTATTCTTTTGTATTTTTCAACGTCTGTAGTTGACATCAATTTTATTATAAAATGTAATGTATGAATGGACTCTCTGTTTCCACAGACACCACCTAGAGAAGTCTTTGCTTGTGGATCCCTGGAACACAGTCAAAGAAGCCGATCTAAGTATGATAAATATATTTACTCTTTAAATTTATGCTGTTATTTGTTGAACCTGGGCTGCACTTTTCTTTTTGATTGAAATGTGCAATTTGTATATTATGGCCATTCTTTTATTTTAAAACGCTCAACATTATCAACAGAATGTGAAGAAACAATAGTGCTAGCTTTATGTCAAAGACATCTATGTATTGTGTTGCAGTGATACCTGCTGACGTTAGCATGCTAATCAGCTAGCCCCAGCCCATCCTGGCCCATAATACCACTTTGTACCTCTAGAGGCGATAGTCCGAGTTGGGTGATAAGCTGCCCCCCATATTTTTGGAGGCACCTTCAAATTCTGGCCATATTTTACAAGTTGCCCTTTAACAGCAAGAGTTATAGTGCTGAGTTTCAAGGGTTTATTATTTGACTGTGTCCTTTCTCAGTGGTAGTCATGGTGGATGTAGCGGACAGATGGACTTGTAACAGGCTTGACTTTGAGGTGCTCAAATGCCTGGCTGAGCACCCTGACATCCCTGCAATCTTGGTCCTTAATAAGGTATTCTTCCCCACAATAATTTGCACTTGTTACAGTATCATCAGGCATCCTTCACACCAACAAAAACCCATCATTTTTGGTTCCATTTAAAGCTAAATGATTCACTAATAAATATACAATGATTTAGCTGTCCTTTGTGCTTATCGTGGTGAACGTCCCATCATAGATTTCTTTGAAATATCTTAGGAAGATTCTTGTCTGATCAAAATGCTGTCAAACTGAAATGAAAAGATGAGGCCACCGATATTCAATATTTTTGTTAAAATGGAGAAATCCCATGAAAAACCGACAATGTGTTCGTCTGTCTCTCAATACTTTTCTGACTTCCCTATCCTTTTATAGCACTCAGCCCCTCACCCATTTGATGCTACTAACGATGTAAATCTTTATAAACAATGCATTGATGGGGGACTATTTTCAGATGAATCTAAATTTGCTGTTCTGGTGAGAATTTACAGCAGGATGGTGAATTTGAAATCCAATCATGTCACATGTCACCCAATGCAACAGTGTGACTCACTTATGTGTTTTTAATAGTTTATAGAAAACAGTGAAACTCTATGGCACAGATACATCAGGCTTTGACTGTACAGGCAGTGCTTTTAAGTGGGATCAGTTTAGTGTTGGTTTTGTCTTTTTGTGGGACATGTTGACGGTAAGTAAAATATAGACTTTCCTTGAACACCTCCCAAAACAGTCAAAGAATGTTCACCTGCACTGAAGAGTCTTGTGTTGATGATGTGTTGACTGATGTTCTTCTGTTTTTAAGGTAGACCGGGTTGAGGCTAAAGACAGGCTGCTAAATATCACGGCAGAGTTGACATGTGGAGTGGTGAACGGACATAGAATGCGGGTCAGGCCAGTGATCAAGCCTCCATGGGCTGAAAAGAGGCCAGACAGGCATTCAGAGTTATCCCTTGATGAGGACAACGCAGGGCCTGAGGGCAGCGCTGAGCCAAACTCTGTGCTGAGCAAAGAGCAGCTAAAAGCACTGAAGAGCCAGCAGGGCTGGCCTCACTTCAAGGATGTCTTCATGCTCTCCTCTGTGAACAGAGAGGACGTGGACACTCTGAAGGTACTGTACATGTCAGTGTTTTCACGCCTGTAGATAAGTAAATGTGAAGTTATACTGTCCGCTGACTTGTTGATTGGTCAGTTTTGGCATCCTGCATCATCAGGGCCCATGTGGGGAAATCAAACTCTGGTGACTGACAGCAGTTTATGTAGGAGTTTATGTTCTTTTGTGTCACAAAGAGCTCATGAAGGAATAACTGTTTATAAGCATTATTAGTATTACTAGACTGCAAAGTGACCACATGTTATGAATAATTTCCTGACCGGTAGAGACAGCAAGGAATTGAGACATCATGTATAGTAAAGATCTTGCTTGTGTGTTACAATGATCACCAAATTAAAAAATTTAAAAAATCACCAAATGTGCATAAATATACACATGGCTTATACAAATCAATTATAAGATCGCTTCCTGAAAAGATTTCATAATCAAGCAGATGGATTTATTAGTAGTTTAGTTTTTGAAATCAGATATCTGCCATCATAAAATCCTGTGGTTGGTTCATTTATTTTCACACCACAATGAAAACGCTCCAGGGTTTGATTGGAAGTGAGCCGAGACCAGTCTTTCTTGGCAATGTTGGCCCACTTGTTTTGTCCAGCATCCGAGTGTGATTGCTGTGCCCCCAAACCAACGCCCCTATTTTCGAAACAACTACTCTGGAGGGAATACATCCCAGCAAGGAACACTGTGTACAAGATGCATGTTTTTATGATAAATACATATTCAGAACTTCTATCACTATATCTTTATGATGACCAAATTAACACTAAAATCTTTTACTGTTGTATCAGGTAGTTTTTTGTTTTATTTTTCTTTGATGATAATAAGCATGCTTTTATCTTGTTGTCGTAGAGCTACTTTATGGCTGCAGCCAAACCAGGATCGTGGCAGTACCACAGTGAGGTCCTGACAGACCAGAGTCCAGAGGAAGTCTGCACCAACATCATCAGAGAGAAGCTCCTGGAGTATCTGCCCCAGGAAGTGCCCTATTCAATGACACAGGTGACAAGTGAATCATTTTTGCACTCTAAGATGTCGGCTGACTGACTACGAGTCTTTGGCTTATTTAAAACCCTTGATTCTCACTTTCACTCTACATGCTGACACGTGCTTTGATGCAGCCATTGGCCCGTGCCTCCACCCGCTTCATCTCTGCTTTTCATTTGCATCCTGGGGGGGAGGGGCATTTTGTCTATGTCATTTCCCATCCTGGCTTCATTTTCATTGTTCTCTGTGTGTTATTAATCATGTTGGTCTGTATTTACTGCTGCTGTAGTATCCCTGCTTCCACACAAAAATACATTCAAAAGATTTGCCACTTTTGATATCCCAGTCACACTTGCAATGAATTCTGGGACATATACGTAGTTCTGACAACTGCTCATGTGACATCTCCTGTTCCACATTGACCTTCACTTTATCTAATTTTCTAGGAGTAAAGACATTGTTAACATTAAATTTTCTCTGTTTTCAGTTTGTTGAATTCTGGCAAGATGGAGAAAACTGTGAGCTCAACATTGCTGTGAAACTTTATGCCAAGAAAGACACTCACATGGTAAGAGCTCTCTATACATTCATGGCTTCTTGAGACGTTTGTCTTGTTAATTATCTGTTGGGATTATGTACTTAATATGAGCTTTGGCTCATCTCTACACATCTGTATGTCCAGGTGTTTGTTTAGAATACACTTTATTTTATTTGGCTTTTTTATTATATTTTGTTTCATTCTTACCTCATGCGACTTGGCTGCAATTTCATTTTGGTATTAATAAAGTTTTCTTTCTAAATTATATGTAATCTGGGTTAATTTAGCATTTATGTCATACTGAGAAGTGACAATGGGATTTGAATATCAAAACCTCCAAAAAAGTCCCACATATACTGTTTGTTGTCACAATCAGGACACTCAAATGAATGTTGTTTCCTGTGTTAATGTTAATGCAGCACACAGAAACTATTTTGTAAAAAATATAGTATAAAATATGACTGGAAGTGACGAAAGTGAAACCTTTCACTCCACTCCTGACACCTGTGGCCTCTAATGGCTTCTCATATTTATTTGCCGTTCCCCCATACCTCCAGATTCCTTTTCTCCTCTTGTTTTTAACTTGTAAATATTTGAGCAGCCTTTCTAAACCTTGCATATTTGATGGCAAAGAATATTCGAAGCTACATTTGTGGTGCTGAAATGTTTCAAGGCCACTGACCTCCAACCGAGAAGAGAAACTCAGACCAATACCATTCTGTAGCTTTTACATTCAGCCCAGGAATGACTACAGGAATGTTGAACACAGTGGTGACTGACCAAAGAAATCCTGTCACATCTATTATATAGTTTGACTGAATCTAATATTTTTAGCTCAATTATTTGATAGCTCAATGCCATCTTTTAGATGACAAATGAATTAAAATGTTTTTATCTTTGCCAAGTTCTTTTTTAGGTTCAGATTTTTGTCATTTCTGCTCAAATGCACCTGTAATCACACTGTTCTAAAACTAAATACAGTTGGGATGAAAATATTTCACCACAGATATAGAACTATACCAGTCTGTCTATTCACTGGAGACTGACGTGGCTGTGTTTGTTGTGCCCGCAGAGGATGGTGATCGGCACAGCCGGTCAGATGGTAGCACGGATCGCCCGAGAGGCGGGTGAGGACCTGAGCCGAGTCTTCCTGAGGGACGTAAAGCTGAAGCTCTCAGTCAAGCTGAGGAGGTGAAGAGACTCTGAAGAGGTGGAAACAGACTCTTTTTGTATTTTTCTCTGTAAAGGACAGACCTGAAGAGTCCAACGCAGAATAAGATCTCATCATGAGTCAGACATGGTACCTGTCAGAAATTGCACTGTATGTAAATTGTGACCTTTGCATCCTCTATCTTCTTGCATCAGCTTTTAAAAACTTTTATGTAAAGATATTACTTATAAGATGCTGCTGTTGTAGTGGTGTAAAACTGATGAAACTAAATCAGTATAGAGGAGAAAAGGTATCAAATAAAAGCAGCTTGCACCAGCTGAAGAATAGACTGTAAAGAATCATTCACATTTATCTAGCAACGATATATTTTAGGCAGCAAACATGAGACAGACTCAAATCAAATGCATGTTCTGACACAACTTTGATGGTGTGTTCGTGGCCGAGCAAGTTTGGCGAGCTGTGAAAAGGCCGATGGTTTATCTTTGGCTCTCAGAGCTTTTTACTTGGCACTCGCATTCGCGCCTAGCGGAACCTGCACAGTCATGTTCACTCAAATGTCCCTGATGTACCATCCACCCCTGTTCCCTCCACTCACATCACTTTAGTGTTCACCACTGCCTTTCAAGTGTGGCCATCCATCCCTGCGACTATCACTTTTTGTTCTGCTGCTTTCTTCCCTTTTTCTCCCCCTCCCCCCAACCTCCCTCTGCTTTTTTGGCCCTTATAAAGCCCAGCTCTGCCCCCGAGGGCTGAATTGTCTCCCTAATGGATGGCAAAATGGAGCACTAACCTGGTGCTAAAATGGGTCAGATAATGGTGATTGGATTCATTCCTGCTGCCTGTGAGTTAACTCGACAGTTACTCTATCCGGGGCATCTTGATGAATAACCAGCTAGGAGCCTAAAGCGAGGGCAATGGGGGGGGGGGGGGTGGGGGGGTCAGTGGGAGCGGCC
>JBBPCS010000938.1:14578-31440 GCA_037974645.1 Hollardia meadi | reverse complement strand
CCCCCCCCCCCCCCCCCCCCCCCCCCCCCCCCCCCCCCCCCCCCCCCCCCCCCCCCCCCCCCCAGGGGGAGCGGCCTTGAATGTTTTATAGAAGCTGTGTCAGCCCCTCAAGCTCTCCCTGCTCTCTGCAACGGCTGCTTCCCAGTGATTAGACAAGCCGGTTGCGCAGCAGAGATCTCCACTTAGACAAGCCAACTGCTGCTTGAAAATATTACAGCTGATGCACGTCTGCCAGCACATTAACGCCAACCTTCAAACACAAGATATTTAGAATGCTGATACTCTGCTTTAGATGTGTTTTACTAAAATAATGAGGTACTCATTTGTTCGAGAGCCATATGCTTTATTTAACATGCATCCACCAGTACATCACATAACACATCAACTACCGACGATCTTCATCCTCCCAGTGCTGATGACATTGAGCGAGGGCCGTAGAACCCTTACCATTACTAAAACTCAGTAATGGTAACGGTTTGACTGCCCTCCCCTGCAGTGCGCAGTGAGGTCTTAGTGTGCTGATAGAGCCGGAGGGGGAATGAAACCCTGGATAGTACATCATCTATACTGTAGTGTCTCTTTAATAAACTTACAGTATAAGATGATATCCTGTCCAGGGCACAAGACATAACTGTTAGCAGCGAGGTCCCGCTTCGTTTGTAATCTGCAAGACAAAGGTAGACAACTCATTAGTGATGCATACAGTGAATGTCGGCCAATGAAAATGTGAATCATATGGTTACCAAAAAAAAACTGTCATGCATGTATTAAAATGTGAGAAGAAAATTCCCCTTTTACTTAAGTTTACTGTAAAACAAAATCTATTAAAAAAAAAAAAAAAGCACCACCAACATCTCCGTTACTCCCTCTCTGGGTTACTTACTCACCCTTTTTCTCTTATGACTTGCTGACATTGTCCTCCACGTGCTCATATTTTATGGCTGCTATGCGTCCATGTCTGGTTCACAGGCTCCTAACTGCTCTGCTTCCTGGGCTCCGACACTTAAAGGCCCCATCAGCTCATTAGCATACTGTGATGACATCTGGGTGGACCAGACAGCACTTATCTGGCTCCAACCTGGTTGCCTCTGTCGAATGATGGCCCACACCCTTATTACACCCGGCTGACAGGAAGAAAGACATGAATTCCATTTTTATTTTTACTGCATATACACTATTATTTAAAATATTATAAATAATAAACAATTAACAGATAATAACAAATAATAAACAGTGGGCAGAGGTAATAATCTATGCAGACAGACAGACCTTTTTTTGAGTGAACGTCTTTCATTCATTCATTCATTCATTGATATGATAGGAAAAAAATCACTAATGTACCATTTTCTATTGGCTGATGATTTCATTTTGTACCAGAGTTTATTTGTTTTTGTCATGAATCAGTTTGACTTGGTAGCAGTAACACTGATGTTTTCTTTAATACTTCTCATATTTCTCTAAATATTCTCCATGTCCAAACCGCTTTGCAGAAATGAGTTGAGAGATTTGACCTTTCTCAGTCTTACATGTCTGATTAAAAGAACCCACACCAGAATTTCTTCATCGTTTATTATTTAAAGCTTGGAGCTTTATCTGGCAGTGCGGTAATAGACTACATCTAATGTTCACCATCTCTTAAGTCCTCTGACTCTCATAGCCTTTGGATTTATGCATGATGGTTTCATGGGTTGGAATTTAATACTACAATATGTCAGCTGCTGCCATGGTATCCGACTTATTAAACTTTTTTTTTTTTTTTCATACGCTCAGCTAGATTCCAGGATATGGAGAACTGAGGTCTGTTTTTTATTAGATGTGTCATACAGACACCACATATCAAACTCACAGCATCAAATTATGCCTGGACTGTGAGAGAGCAGGTCATACTTTGCTCTTATTTGACTTTAATCCCTCACAGATTGTCTACATCCTTTAAAAATGGGCTGTCTTTCGAAAGAAAACAAATGTTCATGGGGCACATTTCTTTGCCCTCCTACCTCCTGGACTCATTGAATTCAAATTAAAAAAAATTCGGCAAAAGCTTGTTAAATAGTAATTGAAGATTGTACTGCAGGATACACACAAAACCCCCTATTTTTCAGGTATTGAAGCCTAGTGACTTCTTAAGCAACACTGATGAATGTACCTGCTCCAACACCAAATCATTAACATAAAAATTCTCCGCTCCACACCACTGTTCTAAGGTCAGGTTCATTTATCACAGTTAGTTTAACCTACAGAGGCAGAACGGCTGCAGTTCTTAACATTTTTTAAGAATAGTTCAATTCAGTAACCAGGTCTTTGTTTATGGATGCTGTATATGAACTGTGACATGTTCTTTAGGAGCGTCCGGGTTAGGTGGGAGATGATGGTCACCCTAGGGTGTGGGAGCTGGTCCGGGGTGTGAGAGGTCCTCCTGGAGGCACAGATAAAGATGGAGGTAGGACTATCTGGGTGGCTTGGTTTCATTCCAAGTCTTTATCTGCTGCAGAAACGCTCCACTCTTTCTACAAATTTCCATTTGCATTCGCAGATAAGTTGCTTGTTCTTCACTACACGTGGAGACAAAAAGGGAGGAGGAAGCTTTATCGGCTTTATCCAAAGTCATCAGAGGGAAACTTGTTGGGGGTTTGATTAAACTGCAGTTACAGTAGGTGAAGGGGAGAAAAGTTTTCTCTCAATGTTTTCTTGAACAAGTGAATGCAATCTAAATGCTGTTGCATCATGTAGGGCCTTACATCTTCCATTTCTCTCAGTCTCACCTCCCTTTCTCTCCCTCCCTCCTCACCCCCACTCCCCTGGTTCAGATCAGTGCAAAATGCAGCACTGTGAAAATGAGTTTTTACATAAACAAACTAATTAAGACTGAGGGAAGAAAGAAAAAATGAGATGAGAAATTATGAAAGAGTGTGATTTTGATCATTCTCCAGGGAAAATTAAATGTTTGGAGATTAAAAAAAACAAACAACTTTGAACCTGAGGGTAGTACATGTTCCGATTTTAGAGGTATGAAACATCTGGCCAGAAGTAATGTGAGCTATATTATTTTGTTTAGATAAGAGGAGATTGTGTCCTGTAGGCCCCAAACAGAGCTGTGCATGAGCTTGGGTTAATTGGCACAACAGTTACCATCAAGTTAATGACATGACCAGTGTGTCAGATAACTGCTCACATTTATTTCTTATTTATGGAAAAATAATCAGCATTTATGTATTAAGTTGTACCAAACCACGGCATATGATTGCAGAAGATGAGCAGTGGTGGAATATTATAGTAATATTGTACTTTTCACAACAATAATTAATAGTTCTCAGAATAAAATTGTAGATATACTGTAAAAACATACACTTTTAAAATACAACACATTGTTACAGGTTCAACCAGTTGTTACCAACTGTGGATTGTGACACAAAAACAGGTTAGAGATTACACGTGTGTGTGTGTGCGTGTGTGTGTGTGTGTGTTGGGACTGAAGGTGAAATATGTGATTAAATATTACTGGCCTAGGATTCGGGGTGAAATTATGAAGAGACATGTCATCTGATGTTTTGAAAGGTTAGAGATGATGTTTTCCCAAAGAATTTAACTCAAAGTGACATTTGATAGAAACAAAGGCCAAAAAATCGTGTTGATGAAAGTCATGTAGGCAGAAATGCAAAGTGAAATCATTGTTTGTGTGTGTTGTGTGTGCCGCATGCTCTTATTATTAAAATTAGTTCAAAATGATACAGTGAGTCGGACATTAAAGCACAGATATTTCATTTATTTATTTAGATAACTTCAATTCAACAATTGTTTCCCCACTTTCCATCCAGATATAGTTTTCTATATCTTTCTTTTGTTGTAATCCAAGTGTCATCATGGTTACGTGGCAATCTGGGTTTGATCAGATTACCCTGAACTGTGGTCAGATACTGAACACAAATAACATGACACTTTTTGTAAGTAAAACACACACTAACTGCATCCACACCCACAGTGCTACACTAGCTTGTAATCAGTTATATGAATAAATGTGTTATTACCATTATTATTGGTAGAAGTAGTTGTGGTAATAGTAGCAGTTGTGGTATTATTGGTATTTTAGGTTTTTTAGTAGTATTGGAGCTTGCTGCTGCAGTGTCTGTGCTCTCGTCCTGTCTGTGAGATGATGTGACTGCCCTCTTCAGGTTGAGTTTGAACTGTTCCTGGGTCAGATAACAGAGTCCTGTTTTCCAGCAGCTGTCCACATCAAATTGATAACTAATTGGATTTGTTGGTTGGACAAAACAACAATTGTGAAGGTTGCTACTTTATACTTCTACTCCACTACAATTCAGAGGTAAATACTGTACTTTTTACTCCACTACATGCATTTGCCAATTTTAGTTACTTTGCAGATTTGGTTTAATAATACAAATTATTGCAATTACTTTGTTTATTTTGAAGCTAATACTTACGCAAGTACAAATTTAAATGCGTGAGTATTTATGCACTGTGGTATTGGTACTTTCACTTCAGAAAAAGATCTGAGTACTTCTTCCACCTCTGCAAGTCAAGCCTTTCTAATTTAACATTATATAACAGAGACAGGGAGGCCAACAGGAAGTGGTGTAACATTTATTATAGGGGTGGCACACAACACGGAATAACATGAACACATGCCTAAAATGCCATGCTGGATCAGTTTTCAAAAGACCAGTTTTACATGAAAAGCGACAAGACAAATCCACTATGTCTTTATAATAGAGATTACAGATAATTTCTATGATAGACAACAGATGGACACAGTTCAGATGAAGACAAGAGTTAAGGCGTAGGTCTATAGTGTTTGGTCATTAACGACATTCTCCTCCATAATGTCACTTGGACTATCAGAAAGTTGCCTCTATTATGCAAATCAAGAAGTTTTATGTTTGGCACACGATATAATGGCCAAATAATAAATGAAAATACTTTGAGATGTCCAGAGTCCTAAGGAAGAGCTGCAAAATGCTACCCACTGCTACATTTATATTTATCATCTTATGAGATATGATCCATGTTCCCTTGCACATTTGAAGTGTAGAATGTCAGAGCACATAAAACAGAAATATTTGAAAGCTTACAGCTACACATTATATAACATACACACATTCTATAAGTTTGTCTAAATTCATGATAGATTATCCCATCTCTACTTCCACGGGTTTGATTACTCTTCATTTTTTAACAAAGGCACTGTGTACAGAAACAAAATTGACCTTTCTAACTACCAGGACAATTTTAACCATTTTAATCTACTTTTACCTTTGCACAGTCTGGAAACACCTACTCACAAGTATATTAATCTGCGTCAGATATGCCAAGAACATAATGTGACTCGCCACCTTTCCAAAAGTCAATGGTTCTACAACTGTTTCATATTTCACCTTAAATGTGTTGTTCAAGACAAATAACTGCCAGTCAGGGGTATAAAAGATTCCACAATTATGTCTGAGTGAAGACGAAAACTGTCAATCATCCATTGTGCAGCCGACTTAAAAATGACATCCATGGCCCTACCAGTCTACAGTGAAGTGTAAACTGTTAGAGGGCTCTGTCAGGCTGCAGTGAAATATGGGACTGTATGCGTGATCTGGTGATTTTTGTTAGGATTTAATGACAAATGACTAATATCAGATACTTGTTAGAAAGATCAACAGGTTAATATTATTCTATTCGCAGCAAGCCAGGCAATGTTTTCACCAACATTTACAGACGGGAAAACTGGTACAAAAACACATCAGAACTTGGGGGGAATTGTAACATTCATGTCAAAAAATAAAAACAAGATGAAATTAGCTCAAGACCAATCATGCCACGAGCCTCATGTTTATTCACAGACAAAGAAAATGTTGCCAATGTGACAGCAAAATAAAACAAAACGGTCACAGATTCTGAAAAGTGGTTCATTACCATTCACAATATGAATAAAAAAGGGCAACCCGACCTGACTGTGTGCACAGTGAACAGGTTGGATAATGTGACAACACAACAGGTCAACAGGAGAATATGAAGTTTACATTTAGAACAGGCTGCTTAGTAAATTTAAAGAATATAGGTTAATATCCTGCCAGGTTGAAACCTTCAACTTGTTGCTCACCGTGTCCTCACACCCCCAGTAATGATGTAACACTGAACCATCATTATGGAGACTGGCACTCCTCTGGCTGTCAGTGGTTAACTGATTGTAACGGACTACATGAAGTAATCACTGACCTGATCAGCAACAAGAATGTTGCGGCAGGAAAAGGAACTGGTCCAACCACTTGACTTTCACATTTACCCAACTCAAGACTAACTGAGCACAAACACCATGTGCGGTGTTTACGACCTTGTCACATACTTATCTTCCAACTTCCGACTGAGTGTAACATTAAGTTCCTAACTTGTCATCACAGACTGGGTGTGGTCAGATATGCAACACAGCTGCAACTTTCACCCGGCGAGATGTGGAGTTAAAAAAAAATATCTACACAGTCTGTAAAAGTGAACATTTCAAAAACATCAGAGAAACATGTCATCACATCTTCATCCCAGAGAGAGGGAAGAGAGACTATGAAAATGAATTAAGCTCAGACCCTGAATGTCTACAACGTGCAACATGAGTAATAAAGAAATGTTCAGTGAGCCTCGCAGGCGTCCAGAGTATCTGTTAAGGCTAATCTGTTCTAAGTATGGCTTTGTGTTATGTGTTTGTTTAGCAATTCTATCTGCCTATGTGTCCAAACACGTGACAAAAGTGAAGCGTAAACACTAGTGTTAGAAGCAGATGTTATGCGAACAGGGAACAATTTCTAAACATCCTCCATCTATAACGCAGTCATCTACTCGGACATACATCTTACTAAAGCCAAACCACTGTCCGAAGGTTTGGGCACTTCAGTGGTGAACAGGCACTGCACATCAGAACTGAGAAGACAGGCAACAGGACAATATGCCGGAGGTAAGAGTTTTCATACATGTCATTCAAATATCACTGATAGTGTAATATACTGTCAATTTTACAGTCACAGTGGGTGAAGATCTGCTGGGCATTAAGAGTAACAGCCATGTGGTAAATTAGAGATAGAGGTAAGTTCAACTAATGTGAAACAGAGTTTTAAAAGCAAAGAGGAATTAAAAACTGCCTTCTCCGCTCCATGTTCAGTCGACTGGAAGAGCTGGTTATTAGAAGAATGAAAAGACCGGAGCTGGGACACTTTGCTCTGCTGCCAAGGTGAATAAATGCCATAATACCTTACAGGGAAGTGGTTCCCTCCAAACATCAGGCAGAAGCCTAAACAAAATTCAGGTTTGTCCTCAAGGTTTCAGACTCTTTTCAGCACCTATCCACCGAAGACTGTGGTGTTTTTCCTTCTATAAATAATGTTTGACTCTACCACATTTAAAGTGGACCAACTCTGACTTCTATCTCTCAGAAATACCCAACTCTGCTTTGGATTGGACTGAACAGGATTGCACCATAAAATCCTGGCTAACTAGTGCAGTGTGATAAGAATTTTCCTGTGTCTAAAACCAAAAACTAAAAACAACAGAAGATACATACAGTCTGGTCCTTTAGAAGGCCCCAGATATTTTTCATTTAGAAAATTAGAAACCTCTTAAAAATATTTTTTAAAAACAACATCTTGGTTGGTGTCAAGAGTTTCTGGTCAAAGAAAGTTGCATAAGGGGTTAGAGGCTGAAAAAACAATTGTCATGCTTGAGGCAGATATATGCCGAAGGATTCAGAGTAACGAGTCTGTGGCCTGATTCATCATATGGCAGTTTGGCACTGTGGGCCGACCATCTTCTGCAGCAGAGGCATCTGTGGGACCAGAGGACAGAAGGTTTAGCTGTTTTTTTAACAAAGAGTAAATAAAGAGTAAATAAACATAACGTAACACGTTCACAAATTACAGCTATTCACAGCAATTAACCATTTTGGAATTAAATATGAAAGTAGAGGAGATATTTTCTAAAAAATGCAGGTGTCTGCAGCTGAGCATGGATGCTGATATCAGGATGTTTGTTTTTTATGGATGAATTAAACTTGATGGTCAGTCATGACTAACAAAGCTGATGGCATTTTGAGAGAATATCAGAATCCAGTCATTTTTAATTTATGAGTATTATGTCTGTATAACGCCAACTGTAGAGACAATGCCATCAAGTTTTGAAGGATTACTCTGACTTAGAATGCATGTGTGCAACTACCAATTATAGCCTCAACAAAATAATAACTTGAAACTCATTCAAATACGTTGTGTACAAAATTTGGTTACGACTGGATGTAATTTAAACAGATTTGTAAACAAGTTTGTAAATATTTTTTTAGCCACTTGCAAACAGCTGAACAAGCTGAAAATAAAACACTGACATTTAATCATCTCATAAAATTTGTGGTGACTGTGTAAGCAAACAGTTGCCTATTCACACAATAAGCATTATTAAACTTTGTTGATATGTAGGTGGTTAAAATTCTCCAGTGGCTTCCCAAACAGCAACTCTGGTGCGATTTTGTTGGGAAGTCCCTTGAAGATGTGCGTGAACCAGCAGCATGGAGGCTGTGGCTTGGCAAGATGGAGAACTGTGGAGCGTTGGCGGGTGTTTGTGCTCAATTAAGTGCCCTCGAAGCAGCCGTTGTAATGTTTTATTCCACTGAAAATATATTTTCTAGCAAATATATGGATCAACAATGGTATTATAAGGCTGCTTTGTATTTTATATTTTGTTCAAAATGTTCAAACACTAATTTTTCAGCAATCATAAGCCAAGCTTAAGCTGACTCTGAAGATAATATAAACTCATACCTTCATCAGATCCACTCCAGTGAGGGCGTTGACGGACACGGGGAGTTCGGCTAATAGGCGGTTCACCTCTCCTGTGATGCGGCTGCCTTCTCCGCTCAGAATGACGATTTCATTGGTCCTAGCCAGGGGTGCAGCCACCTTGCCGGCAATCTGATAAAATACAGCATCTGTTAGTTATTTTACTGGCAAAACACTCCTCAAGCCATCTATACCTCAGTGGACTGACAGGAACTGACATAAATATACTGCCATTCATTCTGTTTCCCCCTGAATAAAAAATCTTAGGGGTTTTGTCCCTTTGTTCTCTTTACCAATGTGACTTAAGTATTGGTATTACTATGTCTAGCCTCTGTAGGGCAGGAGGGTTTTTTTTGCATTTACATTGAAAAATCTGTTTGGTGAAGACAAACAGATGAATTTGGTGCTGATAATGAGACCATACAAACTAAACTCCCTATATGTTGGTGATTTCTTTTCAAACCACTGGTGTATTAATGTATAGCACAGTAGGAGCAACAGCAAGACAGCACCATCTGTCCTGTTTTGTTTCTGTCCCCACCCAAGTGTGATATCTTGGGAGTTAGTAAACTGTCGCCACAGTTTATCAATCTGCTCACTTGGTTTAAACTGTGCCCAGTTTAGCAATCCATGCCCTCAGATTATCAACATCACCATGTTAAAAGTATTTTCTGCACCGCTGGCGTTATAGTAACACAATGTTACACTACGCGTCATCAAACCTTGCTATTCAGCCATTTATTATTCTGTTTACTTTAACAGCCTGTTGCTACCGTCTGTGAATTCAGATATTTTCCTTGCCCCACACACTAAATACATTTTCCAGTGTTTATCTTAACTGCATATTACTTCAGTGATGAAATAAATGTCATAACCATTTTAAGTTTATGTCAAGTATTAAAATATTATTAGTTAAGAGATGATTGAATAAAATATTGAAATATTAAGACAAGTTTGTAATATTAATTAATATGTAAATAAATTGTTAATTAATCAAGAAATAAAGAAAATAATCTTTAGAATAATTGCTAAATTAGTCGTTTGATTAATCGACTAATTGAAAAAATAATAATGGTTAGGTGCAGCCCTATACCACAGACCTTGGGCAGAGCCTCCAGGACCAAAGCGGTCTTGGCAGCATCGCCGTACTGCTGGTAGGCTTCAGCTTTCAGCCTCATCTTCTCAGCCTCCGCCTTCCCCACCGCTTCAATGGAGCCAGCCTCTGCCTCACCGATAAAGCGGATCTTCTCCGCCTCTGCCTGGGCCGTCAGCACCTTCTTCGTCCTGGACAGCAGAAACAGGACTTTTTAGTGTTGACTATCATTAGAAGTCAGTCAATGATTTGACCATAAAGATCACAAATATCCCATATACAGTGTATGATGTAAATAAACTTTCACAGCACAAGAAAACATTAATTTTTAGATTTTAAGACTTAAATGATGTACTGTGCACTGAAGAGCGACCTGTGTTCGATCCACTCACTTATGTCCCTCAGCCAGCTGCTGCATCTTGTAGGCTTCGGCCTCAGCAGGTCTCTTCACAGTGGCGATGAGCTCCTTGTCAGTGCGCTCGATCTCCTTCTCCTCAATAGTGATCTGCTTCTTCCTCTGCACCACCTCGATTTCGATCTCCTCCAGACGAATCTTCTGCTGCTCTTTGGCCGCCTGCAGCTCATACGCAAGCTGAGCCTCTGCTTTCTAGGGAGGCAGGAGGTTTTAGTCAGGCTTTACTCTCATGTTGGATATTTGATTATATATTTAACCTAAGCTATACATCTTAATACCTTTGTATTCACTTCCTGATTAAAGGAAGCTTTCTGCATTTCCAGCTCTCGTTTAGAGTCTGCCATTTTTGTGTCCGCTAAGAACTTAACGTCCATCATTTCTTTCTTACACTCAGCTTCCTGTAAAAGACAATGACAGGGAGATGGATCAGGAGCCGTTTGGTGGCTTCCCAATTTGATAGCCATCATCTAATAGCTATGAGCAATCAGAACAGATGTTTTAATTTTCTCTTAAAGCTCCTCTTACCCTGATGCCAGCATCTCTCTCTGCTTCTGCCACTCCGATGTCTGCATCCCTCTGTACTGCAGCTGTCTGAGTTTTGCCCAGTGAACTCAGGTACTCCACTTTATCATATACATCCTGTCAGAAGGAAAATAAATACGGACGTACAGTATGCGAGTAATTAAATGATCTTAATTCAAATTAAAAAAGGAAACAGATGTTGAAAATATAAATGCAGAATGAACTTGATGTCTCCACACCTTGATGGTGAAGCTGAGGATCTCGATGCCCATGCGGCCCACATCAGGTGAGGCCACCTCTCGCACCAGAGTGGCAAATCTGTCTCTGTCTTGGTAAATCTGCTCAACAGTCAGGGTGCCTGAAAAGGTGGAAACAGTAGTTAGTGCCTTCCTGTTCAAATTGTTACATCCTCCACAGTTATTACTTTAAGGCCAACTCCTTCTGTGTTATTTTCTGGGTTTTTAAAAAGTGCTGATGCCCTCCCCTCCCTCAACCTACACGCATGCACACACACTAAAGCTAAACATAAAGCTTGGAAGATATGAGCTTGGAGGTGGGAGAGGATTTTATTATTATTAAACCTTCACATCACAGGATTTGAAGTTACTCTCCAGTTATATGTACATTCAATATAATGCCCATTTTCTGTCATTCTGCCTCCTTGTGCTCACCTTGACCAAAGTGACATTTCATTGGTCTTGTTTGCTGAACCAGATATGTTGTTGTTGTTGCTGATATGTGCTCTATACACACACTCACACACTTGTTAAGCCCATAAAGTCAACCACATTTTACCAGAAAGGAAATGAGACTGGGGCAAGTTGAGGCAGTAACTAAACCTGCCTCTTGGCTATTGGCACATTATTTCTACCATTTGGTGAGGTTCTTACCTCCTTCTGAACAATAAAGACTTGAAACAATTGAAAAATATTAACACAGCCACAAAATAGATCTACATTTAGAAACCAGAATCAGGAATCTTAAAGCCATTTTCTTTCTACTGAACTACACCGTATCTAAGCACAAGCCTCTTATCCATGAGTAGATGCACACTTTCTTTGTGCAATGATACAGAATGAAAATAGTTCCTACATGAACCTGTTCACAACAAGGACAATACTGTTTTGAGAGACTACCCACCAAGGATGGCACGCAGGTGACCCTCAAGGGTCTGCAGGATGACACTCTTGATCTCCATGACTGACTTCCCGAGGAACTGTTCGCAGGCGTAACCCAGCAGTTCATTTTCTGTCATCACCTTCACCTGGTGCCAATGTGGACAGAGATCGTCAGCTGAACACACATCCACAAACACAGGCGCAAATACAAATACAAAAAAAAAAGCACAGGCGGGTGTGGCATACAGAAAACATGATTGATACAGGCCTTTGTGGTATCATCCAACAATAATTTTCTATCTGATCAGTTACCACACATCAGTCTTTTCTTTTCACTTCAACACTATTAGTAATGTATAGAAACTGCTGAAAGTACAAATGAAAGCATGACATTTAGAATGGGAAATCAACACAACAATAGAATTAAAGAAAACTCAATGCATTAATGACATGGATGAATACAGGCTGGATTGTTTTGACGTGTATGTACTTGTAGTCATGCATCATTGTTATTAATTTGGCAAAAACACCTTGCACTGTGGCAAACTGCTTTTACTGAAATTTACTGATATACAGGAAAAGTGACTGTAAACACATCACTAAATCAACAGCCTGGGGCAGCACTGCAGGTGCAAAGTGATCTTGTATACAGTCACCTTGACTGATTAAACAAGGATTTAGAAAATACTGGTGTGACAGAGCAAATTCTACATTTACAGCCAGATAATTCAGATAAGAAGTTCCTGTCGACTAAACTAAATGGGCAAAATATACATTCCAATGCTTCTTCATTTTCTATATATTTATATATACACCATGCTGGCTAAGCATGTACGGATGATCATTTTAGGATAATCTTTGGATAGAGGTTTTGCCCTTATTTCATATAAATTATCATAACATAGTGACTCTAATCACAATGTATATGTGCCTGGATTTTAATAGCGCAGGCAGCTGCATCCTTGTATCTAGTCCATTGCCTTCATGTCACATAATGGTCATTGATCAGCTATTAGCTGCTTTACATCTGTGATCAATATCAGAAGACACAGACATAAATTTGACCTCAACCTCGTTCCCTTTGGACTTATGATGACAAGCAAATCATGTACTTTTACTGAAAATGCTAATATAAACACGTCTGAATGCACAAGGAGATACTGTTTATGAAGTTCTACTTTCAAGTGATGATTAAACTGAAGAAATCCCAACATCTTAGCTACATTCATATTAATGAAGAATCAATCAAAATTCAGTAATCTACTGTATGTTTGTATTAAATGGTCACAAACAATGAACAGGATCATTTACAGCTGAGGGAATTAAATGAGGAAGAAACTCATTAATGGGATAATTCACAATGAAAATTGAACAAAAGAAAAATCAATGACGACCTGAAGTTTACAAGATGAGTGCAGTCACTGACAGTAAAAGAGGACATTTATACAGTAAAAAAATCAAAAAAGGTATAAGACAGACACAAGGTTTTGGGTGATGTTGTACTCCACCGGAGCTGTGAAAAAAAGAGAGTGAGCTGGGTCCTTAGGCGAGAGGTCTGCACACGGTTTTGTTTGGCAACATGCACTCAGAACAGGAATGAGGACAACAAAATGTCAGGGCAGATGGACGTCATTCCAAGGAAACACACATCTGAAAACAGAAAAGGCTGCAAGCCAGCCACACAACCACACACAGGCCAGCTCAAACAGACAGCAGGGGAAGCCGTGCCGTGGCCGAGACTGGAACAAAAGTGCCCTTAACTCCTGACCTTATACCCCACCCCCAATCACATCCATGACACCACCCCCTCTCCCACCTCCTCCAAACCCACAGCTCCTTCAAGATACAGGAATGTGATAGAATGAAAGGTGACTTTTCCTGACACTTTTTTAAAACTCATGTTGTTCAGAATTTGTCAGGTCCTTCAATTGATGTGGACTGCCAACTGACCAGCAGGCTGACAAAGCAGACTAAAATACTTCCACTGAAAGCCACGTGGCAAAATGTGACTGAAATGGGAGAGCGTGACTTAATATCCAATTGGGGTAGTGAAAATAAAACAATATCCTAGCTTAACATTCTGCTCTGGTTTCTTTTAGTTTAATTGCTGGGTGTCTCCCTCCCAGTCTAAACATGTGTCTCTTTAAATTAAGAGGGACACACAACTCCTGTGGCCATGAGACACACGTTCCACAATGGCTTTGGCTTAAGGTCCGACCAATCAAATGGTGGCACGATGAGACTCTCTGTGAAGTGAACTGTGTGAGAGTGAGGGGCTGTTCAGCTCCAAACAGTGGGCTCATTGTCAGCATGCATGTAGGAAAACACAGAGAAGAGGAACACTGGCATGACCATGACTAAAATACAGAACTGATAATGAGGCATCTCCTTTCAAACACAAAAAGAAACACTGGCATGCGGACGAAAAAGGGAAATGACTATCATTTGCGGAAATGCAGAAATGGTTAGTATCTAACATTACAGGTTCTTAAAGAGAAAATCCACCATAACTGAAGATTTCCCTTTTTACTAGAACTCAACACTTATTTACAAGAATATGTTTCCTCAAGTCTCTTTCATTTACACTGAAGGTCCAGAGTCAAGGGCAGGGAAACGGAGCTCTTTCTTTCATTGACTTTGGCAATGTTAATGTTCGCTTGGTCTAATTACTGAATTAGGACAAGGTGTTAACCTTGTTTCATTCATGTTGAAAGTGACAATTGTGGTAGCCAGCCACCAGCATCAGAAACTTGGAGGAGAAAACACAAGCAGCCCAAGTTGTTGCAGCCACCGCAACGATAAAGAATCCCGACAAGTAGTTTCACTTTTGAGGAGGCGTGTTTCTCCAGAACAGAACAGAGCCTAATGCAGAACTATGATTCCTGCTTAAGGCAAGCAAAACCTGGTCTTTTTTTTTTCATTCAGGCCTTGGTAGTACATGCTTTTATCTCTGTCATGCTTGGTTGCTGTAATGTGTATTTTTCTGGTCTTGGCAGGAGAAATATAAACTGACTGCAGCTTATGCAAAATGCTTTTGACCAAGAGACAAGACCACATTACCACAATTCTTGTTGCACTTAACTAACTGGCTGTCAATTCCAGATTAGCAAGCTTTCGCTGCTGGTTTTTTAAAGCTTTACAAGGTCACACTCCTGCTTTATACCAAGGATTTGTTTAGCCCCTGAATGTTTGAAATAGGTTCATCATTTTTTTCTCCATTGTATTTTAGTTTGTAATCATCCGCTACTGATATCTTTGCTTTTATACCATTAAAAAAAGTGCAACAATAAAAAATTATATAAATAAAGAAAACAATTTTTATGTATTTAGTGTCCATGTTTTTTGCTGCTAATTTCTATTGTGTATCAGTAATTACTCAAATGGACTATAGAGTACATACTGTATATCGTGAATTTTATTTCAATTTTTAAGGTGGATTTCCTCTTTAACATCTCAAATTGGTCAAAAAACATTAATTTTGGCACTGAATCTGATCAAACAATGAAAAAGACAATACAATTTTAAAAAACACACAAATTGACAGCAAAATGCACATCTGGCTCTACACAGACTCCTTCTTCTGACACACTATGACCAAATTCAGACTGAAAATAACTGTGTCAACAAAACGCAAGAGCCTACATTGATGTGGGTGCTGCTACAGGTACCAGTGAGACGATGAAATACGAAGTCCAGTTTGACTGGCAGACACATGAGCGCCAACTGAACAGAGTTATTTCTTTGAAATGAATATGGAGGCTGCGTTTTTGATATAGTGCTACTGTCAGTCTGAATGCAAGCTGGGTCAGATGGTTTTACATGTATTCTGCTAATACATGAGGGAAAACCATATGGAAAACAATTTAATCCAACGTCTCTATGTACATCTATCTTATTGTCTTAATCAAAAATACAGGTGTGCATCTTTACTTGAGCCCTCTGTATAAAATACCACCTCTGCTGTGATTATGGAGTGATGCCAGAGAAAAGGAGGGGAGGACGAGGAGGGGGGGTAAAGAGGTGTTTGTGGAATCTGAACTGGCATTCCCAGACAAGTGTGGTGATTTACCTGAGCCACCCCAGTGACAGTAATAGCTACACCCTCCGCTGTCTCTACATCCTCACACTTGGGTTGCAGGGTCATAATCTCAAGCGTTATCCTGTGAAGAATGTGGAAAAATATAAAATAAAAATTGACATGTTCGGAGGGAAAGCAAATGAAGGGAAGGGCCAGAACACAAGGAACAGGACAAAGTGAAACCATTCACCCAAGGACTCCAGATCACTAACAACGGAGCAAAATGAGATGCTATCCAAAGCTCAGAACTGGTAGGATTTTGTTTTTTGTTTTTTTCTTATTTTAAAATGCATTCAAATGTCTCAATTTGTATTTTGCATTTGGTTCTTCTAATCATCTCTGTAGTCATTTCTATAGCCTTCATTTATTGACCCCGTTGCCAAAGGTGACTCAGAGTTCAGCTTTATGGCGAAGCCCAAGTTAGTGACAGCTGCTTGTCTCCCTTACACTGCTGAAGGAAAAAAGCCATGAAGATGAGAAAAACAAACACACATAGAACGTTAGCTTGTTAGTTGAACCATTTTCCTGGGTCTTCCTTTGGTCTCCATCATCAGCCACTGCTTTTTTTTCTGGTCTTTTGAAATGCATTACCTGAGCCACCCCTGTCACATCCAGGGGAACACCCTCCGAAGTTTCGATATTCTCACAGCGACAGAGGATGGTCATAACCTCCAGAGACATTCTACGCAGGCAGGCAGGCAGGCAGGCGGGAATAGCAAAGGCAAAACAGTAAGTTGGACATCAGCTGTTAGGAATGTCAGTAACTGAGGTCAAGAGGAAGAGGGAAGAGGGGGGGGGGGGGGGGGGGGTAAAAGACACAACA
>JBBPCS010000937.1:0-13592 GCA_037974645.1 Hollardia meadi | reverse complement strand
CACGCCCCTCCAGGTTTCTCCGTCATTGCCCACGTGAGCGTTGAAGTCCCCCAGCAGAACTATAGAGTCCCTAGCTGACACCCTTTCCAGGACGCCCCCAGAGACTCCAAGAAGGCCGGGTATTCTGAAATGCTGTTTGGCACATGAGCACACACAACAGTCAGAGCCTTCCCCCCAGCGATTTGCAGTCACATGGAGGCGACCCTCTCATTCCCCGGGGAAAACTCCAACACACTGGCGCTCAGCCGGGGACTTGTGAGTATCCCCACATCCGAGTCCAGCCCCTCTCCAGGGGTTTGGTTCCAGAACCAGTACTATGCGTAGAGGTGAGCCCAACTAAATCTAGCTGGTACCGCTCCACTTCACGCATTTGCTCCGGCTCCTCCCCCACCAGAGAGGTGACGTTCCGCGTCCCCAGAACCAATCCACGCTGCCAAGGGTCAGCACGCCTAGGCCCCCGCCAATGCCTGCCACCCGGCTTGCAACGCACCTGACCCCAATGCCTTTCCCTGCAGGTGGAGGGCCCACTGGGTGGTGGCTCCATGACGTTTGTTCAGGCTGTGAACTCCCCTCCCGGGTCTGGCTCCAGAAAGGGGCCCCGGTTTCCCTATTCCGGGCGAGGTGCTGCAGCTCCTTGTTGCCGATTCATTAAGGGTCTTTGAATCGCAATTAGTCTGACCCCTCCCCTGAGACCACTTTGCCTTGGGAGACCCTACAATGGGGCTATTGCCTGTGACAACACAGCTCCCAGGATCACAGAGGCACACAAACCCCTCCACCGCGTTAAGGTGGCTATTCACGGGGGGTGGCGATTCACACCACAATACAAGTGCTAGTCTGACCATTGGCAGAAATTTAGGGTTCAGTGTCTTGTCTTAGTTCAACACTTTAACAAGTGGACAGGAGTAGCTGGGGATCGGACCGCCAACCCTGTGATTCGTAGATGATCTGCTTGCACCAAATGGTCTACCCATTGTTTGAAAAGCTACAGTGCCTACTGCCATACAATTTAACAGAGCCACCAAATACATTCTCCAAAAAGATTCAAATCAACACCTCTTTAAAACAGTTTAATCAAAAATGGAACATTACAACCCTCATAAAAGGAGGATTTATCACATTACACTGCATTTATTTTATCTAGAAGCACCTAATAAACTGGGAAGTGACCTTGCATTTGCAAAAATATGTTTGTTTTTTTGAGAGGACAGTGTTCAGTATTATATTATTTCAATCTGCATCAACCCACTTGATGCAGGCGGGGCTGCTGATGTCCAATACCCTTGATATCTTGATGATGCAAGAAAAAAAAGGTCAACTTCTGTATATAACCTGCCTTAATTCCTTGCTCTCTCTCTTTTTGGGGATGTCTAAAAACATGACTCTACTTGTCTTATTAACATTGCTTTACTCTGTTTGTGTCCTCACTGTAACTTATAACCCGATGTCCAGCTTCACCTCTCCACCCTCATCTGCAGCTAAAGTGTGCATGATTCAAAACAGCTTTAAGCCAGACTTTGTGACCAACGGTGACTTTGTTATTGGGGGAATATTCCCGCTTCACTATAACCAGGAGATGCCAGCCCTCAACAGCACCTACAGACCACCACCAGTGAAATGCAATGGGTAAGTTTAATTGATATGCATTGGAAATCATATGGGGTCTGATTTTGTATAACAAACATGTTATCAATGGATTACACAGCATGTATTTACAGTTTTTTGATGAACTGATTTTAGAACACAAAATTTTGCTTGACATGTAAGAAAAAAATCTTATACAGTGATGGCTTGAACTAAGTTGCACTTTGAGTTAGAGGTTCAAGAATGTTTCAGAAAGAGAGACAATGCATAAAAAGACATGGTAATAATTTTCCATGAAGATACCTAAAAAAAGTGTAAATTGGTTCTTTTTAGATTTTAAAAATAGTCAATTGCTCTTGGTTACACAAGCAATTACTGGTAATTGTAATTTATGCTTGAAAGTGTACCAGTTGAACAATGTATTCATTTCCCCTAAAAAATGTCTCCAAATTACAAAGATAACATCTTGAAAATCATATGAAAATGACATACCTGTAAATAACACATGACCAAAGGCTTATCTTGGTAACAAATAAACAAAGGATGAGAAAATATGGACAAAGCAAAAGGAAACCACTCATCACAAGATTGATTAAAGATGCAATTCAGACATCTTCAGACTTCAAATCAATCCATCATTTCTGTCTTTAATTTGACCTTTTCTCTATATTTGGTGTGTGATGTGTGTATCTGCTCTGCTCGACTGCAGCTTTGATCCCAGGGCTTTCCGCTGGGCTCAGACTATGAGGCTGGCAGTGGAGGAGATAAACCAGAGTACAGAGCTATTGCCCAATTACACCCTTGGACACAAAATCTTTGATTCATGTGCATATCCACTGACTGGCCAGAGGGCTGCTCTGGCTCTGCTGAATGGACTGAGCGAAGACGACGCTCCCATGTGCAGTGGTGCCTCTCCACTCCTTGCTGTGATCGGGGAATCTAGTTCTGCTCTGTCTATCGTGTTGTCAAGAATCCTGCAGCCATTCAGAATCCCGATGGTATTGATGACTCTTTTCCTCTGTAACCCCCCCAAAAACATTAATTTGTTACTCTCTAATCTATTCTTTGTCACATTGTGCATTCACTACTTGCAACCCAAAAAACAGAGGTCAAAAATAAAAAAGTACATCTACAATCACACACATTTACCAAGAAACAAGCTCAACCTCAATAAATGACTTAAATTAAATGAATGAAACTTAAATGAAATTCCTGACATTTAAACAAAACTTAAATATGTCATATGGAATACCATTAATATACACTAATCTTTTATTCTTTACCGTTTGACACTTCATTGAATTCACATGATTTTTAGTATTTGAGTAAAACTGATGACAATACAGGGAGTTTCTACAAATTTGGCACAAATGTTCACTTGGAGTCAGGGATGAAGCAATTTGGGTGGTCAGAGGTCAAAGGTCAAATCAGTGTGAATTATTAAACAATTTGTTTGTCATGAATCAAGAATTAATATGCTAATTATGACAAAATTTTAGACAAACTGCTAATTGTATAGATCTTGTTGATTTTGTTGATATTGGGCTTTAGGCAATTGTAGTTGCACCATGTAACCAAGCTCTCTATCAGTCATTATATATATTCTATGAGTCTGGACAGACATGGATGTAAACTGCAACTTCAGTGGTGTGTGGAGGCATACAACCATAAGGAGGTAGTTCTAGTTCTTCATGCAATGTAATTAATGTCGAGGTGTACACAGCCAGTGCAGTCATATAGAACAGTGAACAGACAGTCAACTAGTCAATGCCTACCACTGACTTATATTTTGCTTGTTCCTATGATCTGTTTTACCGTACTCTTTTTCTTTCTTTACACAGATCAGCTACTTTTCTTCATGTGCTTGTCTCTCTGACAGAAGAAAATATCCTAACTTCTTCAGAGTAATCCCGAATGATGACTATCAGGTGAAAGATTGGCCTCAGACGCCCCAGTAATTACCTCCTGGATTCAGATTAAATCAAAGTTACAGTACAAATAACAAATCTTATTACAATGTCAGCTAATCACCTTTATTTATTTATTTTTAAATGTCTGTGTTTTTGAGACCAAGTGAGTTGACACTTGCTTCTGTGTAACTCAGGTGAAGGCCATTGCTCAGCTGCTGATACACTTCAACTGGACTTGGGTGGGGCTGGTGCGAGGGGACCATGAATATGGCCGCTTCGCTGTGGAAGGTTTACTCAGAGAATTAAAGGGTACCAAAGTGTGTGTAGCGTACCAAGAAATGATCCCTCTGCTCTACAATCGCCAGAGGGCACTGGAGATCATGCAGGTGGATACCAAGGCACATTGAATTTAGCTACATCGTTTTTATTTCACCTCAAGATCTCTTTATTGTCAGTACTGTTTCTACATCTGTGTCGGTTTACTTGTAGTAAGTTTACTTACTACATCAAAAATTTGACAATCCAGTGAAAATTATTGTTGTGTACATGTTTATTTTTAACCTGCTATTTTTGTCTTTTCCATGTGAAACTCTTTCCTCCTTCATCTTCTGCCTCTCTCTAAAGGTAATGCATAGCTCCTCTGCAAAAGTGGTGGTGGTATTTTCAGCTGAGGGGGAGATGACACCTTTCTTGAGAGATTATATGATGCAGAACATCACTGGAATCCAGTGGATTGCTAGTGAGGCCTGGGTCACAGCATCTGTCTTTACAGGGAGCGAGTATTACCCATATATGGGGGGAACCATAGGGTTTGGTATCAGGAAAGGCCACATCTCCAGACTCAGTGACTACCTTCAGACAGTAAACCCCCAGATGTATCCCAATAATCTTCTAGTTAAGGAGCTGTGGGAGGCTCTGTATGGTTGCAGTGCTTCTCTCTCCTCTGGCTCCCACTTTCCTCCCTGCACAGCACAGGAGTCCCTGTTGGAGCAGCATTCAGCCTACATGAATACATCCAGCCCTCGAGTGGCCTATAATGTCTATAAGGCTGTATATGCGATTGCTCATTCCCTCCACAACCTTCTTCTCTGTAAACCAGGCAGTGGGCCTTTCCAAAACAACTCATGTGCTCAAAGCAACAATATACAACCCTGGCAGGTATAACCCAATATTCTTACTTTTACAGTAATCCACTGAAAAAGTTGTTCCAAGTATTTGCGAGTAATTAATATCAACTAGTGTTTTTTCAGCTTCAATACTACCTCCAGGAAGTGGCATTCAACATTGCTGGGGAGGAGGTGAATTTTGACCTGAAAGGCGACTCCATCCCCTATTATGATATTATCAACTGGCAAAGAGGCACAAGCAGGAACATAGAGTTTGTCAACGTGGGGTTGTTTGATGGAACCAAGCCTGCAGGAGAGGAGCTGGTGATCCAAGAGGACAAGATATTATGGGCAGGACATCTGAGTGAGGCAAGCTGCTGCATGTTGTGGTTTTTTTACCATTACAAAATGCATCACTTAACAGTGATGTTGAAGACAGAAAAGCATAGGTGTGGCAACTAATGATTACTTATATTCTGATTAAGCATGAGATATTTTTTCAGTCATCTGTTGATCTATTAAATGTCTTAAAGTATAAAGTGACGACTGCAAATTGCTTGTTATGTCCAACCAACAGTAGAAAATGCAAAGGCATTCAATTTACAGTGATGTTCAGCAGAGAAAAGCAGCATATCCTCACTTAGTTTTGCTTAATATATCATGAATGCAAATATCAAAATAGAGTTTTCAGACATTGGACGAAACAAGTCACCTAATAATTCCAGCACACTAATTTTTCACTGCAGAGCTGAAAGCCATTATCTGCTCCCTAGGTTCCAGTGTCTATATGCAGTGCCAGCTGTCTTCCAGGGTCCAGGAAGGCTGTCCGTCACAGGGAGCCTGTTTGCTGCTTTGACTGTGTACCATGTGACAGTGGCAAAATTAGCAGTCAGACAAGTGAGCTTAAAAACAAACAATACAGCAATTCTAATCTAATATATGCTATCAATCAGATAATATTTCAATATGGAATATTTTAAATTAGCTACTCTTTTTTTTTTTTACTTTCTTCCCTTTAGATTCAATAGAATGCACATTTTGTCCTGAGGACTTCTGGTCAAACAAAAACAGAACAGCCTGCATCCCGAAAAAGGTGGAGTTCTTGGCCTATGATTCCTTGGGTGTAGCCCTGACAGTGACCTCTGTGGTGGGTGCCTGCTTCACTATAGCCGTCTTTGCAGTCTTTTTCTATCATAGAAACACAGCCATTGTCCGCGTGAATAACTCTGAACTCAGCTTCTTCATCCTGTTCGCGCTGACTCTGTGTTTCCTGTGTTCCCTGGTGTTTATTGGAGAGCCAACGTCTTGGTCCTGCATGCTGCGCCACACTGCCTTTAGCATCACATTTTCACTTTGCTTCTCCTGCATTCTGGGGAAGACTCTGGTGGTGTTGGCTGCTTTCACTGCCACCAGGCCAGGGGACAACATCATGAAGTGGTTGGGTCGCAAGCAGCAGAGAGTCATCATCCTCGGTTGTACTCTGGTTCAGGTGGTTATCTGTGCTGCCTGGCTCATTGATGCACCACCCATTCCATCCCGAAATACACAATATGAACGCTCAAAGATCATACTGGAGTGTAGTGTGGGCTCCAGCCTTGCATTCTGGTGCGTTCTGGGTTATATTGGTCTACAGGCTTGTCTGTCCTTCATCCTGGCTTTCCTGGCCCGTAAGTTGCCGGGAAACTTCAACGAGGCCAAGTTCATCACTTTTAGCATGCTGATCTTCTGTGCTGTATGGCTAGCATTCATCCCTGCTTATATCAGCTCCCCTGGAAATTATTCAGATGCAGTGGAGTCATTTGCCATTCTGGCTTCCAGCTTTGGCTTGTTGTTCTGCCTGTTTGCGCCTAAGTGTTACATTATTTTACTGAAGCCAGAACAGAATACAAAACAGCACCTAATGGGAAAAGAATAAAATAAGAGCAACATAAAAAAGAGTAACATGCCATATCTTAAACTTGTGAAAATATTTTAAATATGTATTCAATGTTATTTAAACATAAGTAAGAAATAAAGATATTTAGCTGTGAATTTTCTTTGAAGGTTCTGAGACTCTTTTTTGGGGCGATAAAACTTTCTGCTGATCCTCTACCCTGCTACTGTAACCACCGGTGAAACCACAGTAATGAGAACTCAAATGCACGACTCAGAAACACAGGATTGGTGTTGAAAGGAATAAGTCTTTGCTCACCAAAGTTCAGGTTCAGTACACAGGTAAGCTGTGAAATAAGGCAAAAAAATCCAAAGGGCTATAGGCTGAGGCAGAGTAATGCAGGCAGAGCTCAAGAACCAGGAAATACACACACAGGGTGTAAGGTTGGAATGCTTGACACAAAGGTACTAAGACAAACTGGCAAAGAACAAATGCACAATGAGACTGTAGTTTATGCGCTAAGACTGAGATGGAAAGCTTAACACAGGTGAACACAAGCAGGGCGGGGCAGGTAATCAAAACTGGCAGGAAACACAGCAGGAAGTGAGGGATCTGAGATGAGAGGGAAGGTGAGTAGCAAAGTAAAACAGGATAAAGTTGGGGAAACCTGATAGGATGTTCAGCATCAGATGGGGAGTCAGTTTTAGTTTTGGATTGATCCACGGTCAGTGGGTTTAGAAATGTACACACTGAACAAAAAAAAATCAATAATAATTATTACGCTGTCCCAAAAGATTCTGATGTTTGCAAAGTACTAATGTACTGTAACATGGCCAGGCTCTTGTCCTGGGGGGAACTAAAGGCAAATACTGTATGTGTGGTTATTCACTTATTAGTTATTTGTTTGTATCAGTAAATCAGTAAACAAGGCTGGTAGATCATGGTCTGGAAATGCAATTCACAGGGCATGGAGCACGACACAGGGATAAATGCATCGTGTTAGCTTCTTATACCAAGCTGTTGGTAAAAATGATGACCGTAGTCTATGCAAAACAGTCTCAGAACACAGTATGTAATCTGATTAGTTTTATTTAAAATCAAATCAACTCCATCCCTGCATATCTTGTACACAAGGTAAATGTATAGTAAAGGTTACATGGTTGTTTCGGGTGTGATTAAACTGACTAAAAGTATGAGTCAAAATATCAGTGATGTTACAATGTGTATAATCAGTGTGGTTGAGGATGTTGACTGTCAGGGTTTCAGTTGTCAGTGTTATTTTCCTGTCATGGTTTTTGACTTTATGGTTTATATTTATTTCCTATGTGTGTCTTATGTGAGTTCTAGTTTATTTCCTGTTGTATTTTGTAGTCCTTTCCTCATGTATCTTGCCCTGATTGGTTTCACCTGCGTCTTGTTAGTCTTCCCTTCCTTGTGTATTTAAGTCTGTGCCCTTCTTTTTGTCTCCGCCAGTTCGTTGTGTACGTGTTACCTTGTGCATGTTACCTTGTGTGCCTTACTGCCAGTGTTTCCAGTGTTTTCAGTGTTTAATGCCTCTTGTGTTTTTTGACTTAATTTATGTTTTTGTGATTTTGCCTTTGCCCTTGGAGATTTATGTTATCATCTGGAAATAAATACATTTAATTGAACAGTTTGGCCTGTGGTCTCAGCGTTTAGGTTCAAACCCCTGTTTCCTAGTGTTTCCGACATGAGCCGTGACAGTTGACTGCATGATGTGATGCTAAAGGTTCTTGAAACTTAGTTGAAGGCCTCTGGAGGATGGTACTATAGATACTGACACCTGGCCTCCACTGTATTGAAAATGTAGAACACATACTTTTATTCTTGAAGTATGTAGAAGATACAGTTTTTGTCTGAGACACTTTACAGTGAAAGGAAAAAGTATCCACACACTACAGTCATATTGATTTACAATAATGAAGCAAATTTTCAGTCAGGTCCCTACTAGCATATTAAAATAAAAACATGTTTAATTTTGTTTCATATTAAAATATTCAAACTTTTTATTTCTTTTTTTCATGATTCCAAATTAAAAGGCAGGTGCTTCTTTTTGCTGATAGACAACCTACAACATAAATGCAGAGTTCATCTGAGATATTTTCCAGTCATGCCTTTCTTAATGTTTCTCTCAGGCTGCAGTAAAATTAAGTAACATTTGGGAACAAAAATACATAGTAACAGTCCAAAACTGGAGGCTAATATAGCAAATACTTCCACAGCCACAGTGAATTTCCCAGGAGAGCTGACATAAGCTGGGATGAAAGAGATCCACACGGCCCAGAAGATCAGCATGCTGAAGGCGATGAGCTTTGCCTCATTGAACGTATGAGGAAGCTTGCGTCCAAGAAACGCCAGGAAAAGGCAGAAGAAGGCCAATAGACCAATGTAGCCCAAGACCAGATAAAATCCAGGAGGCCATGGCTCCTTACACTCCACAACAATCTAATTATGTCCAACAATACATAAACACAAATCCATCAATACATAATGTACAATTTTGCATAAGGGGGTGAAATAACTAATTTCATAAGATTAATATTATTATTAAGATAATAAGAAACATTTGAACATTTCTGACTTTGGCTACTGCTAATGGTAGCATCGAAAAAGATATTGTGGACATTGTCATTCTTACTTTTCCAGTTGAGGCTTGGTAGGTTGGGTTCCTGAATGGGAAGGGAGGAGCGCCCAACAGCCAACCAGCACAGAGACAAACCTGACGGCAGGATAAAGAAGATAGAGAATTAAAACAGAAACAAACAACTTGGTCAAGTTGAGTAAAATGGTAAAAGTAAAAGTGGTTCTACAGCCTTTTCACCTGAGGAGCTGTGGTGCAGAGGATCAGAGTCCTCTGTTGAGAGGGACCAAACAGCTTCAGATCCCTGGAACCAGGAACATTAGCCCGGAAAGCCAAGAGAACCACAATGGTCTTAACAAGGAGGCAGGACAGACAGAGGACAAAACTGATCCCAAATGCCGCCTGGCGGAGTCGACATGTCCACACAGATGGCTGGCCAATGAACACCAAGGAACACAAGAAGCAGAGCTTGAGTGACAGGAGTAGCAAGAAACTTATTTCTGAGTTGTTGGCCTTGACGATTGGTGTGGAACGAAAATGGTGAAAGATGATAGTGATGACGACTGTCAGGACGACGCCCAGCAGCGTGAGTGTCGTCAGGATGATGCCCATGGTGTCGTAAAAAGACAGGAATTCTTCAACCCCGACCATACATTTCATCTTGTCTTTGTCTGACCAGTAGTACTCAGGACATTTTCTGCACTCTGTAGAACCTTTGGGGACACATAGAGTCAGCACACACGCAAACTCACATGCTACACGACACCAGTTAAAATCTGCATAATATTCCTAGGTGACTCTCCAGTTGTGCAAGATTTCTGTGATTTTAATGGTCTGTTTCTCACAGGAGTTAGAAAATATATGAATGAACAGAACATGTAAGGTGCTACCAGTCTGGTTGCTGATCTCTCCATCTGCACAGGGCAAACAATCAAAGCAGCAGTGGGGCTCTCCTGGACGTCTGGCCTGTCTGCTGCCAGGGGAGCATGGAGCACTACACTGAGATACAGGCGCCTGATTAAATAAAGTATAAAATTACACCAAGATTTGATTTCCGGCAGAAAAAAAGATGTTTTTCATAGAAGACAACTGACAGGACTTTTACATTCCAGGTTGACTTGTAGTATCCTATAACAAAAAAACTTAATTATGATTTTTAGGACACATGAAATCAGTTGAAGTGGCATATGACCCACCTGGGACTGTCCTTTTGTCCATACAATAGTACTCTGATCCATCTGCAACTGTTGTCTCAAAGGAGCTGAGCCATCATAGCTTCCCACTTTGACAAATCTAAACACAGCATACAATTCTTGCAATCCAGCCAAACAATATGTAGCACTTTTGCATCACAACTTGGCTGAATACTGAACTGTTACAATAAGCAAAACTTCTCAATCAAGATTCTTAAAAACAGTTCAAAAATATATGTATTACACCTAATATCACTCTTGCTGTCCTTCTGCCAGTTGATGATGTCATAGAGAGGGACCGGCTCTCCGTTGGGGTCAAAATATACCTTCTCCTCAAACTGGTTCGTGAAATTCACTGTCTTCAGATGATGCAGCAGCTTTAAGAAGAAAGAAGAAAACAAAAGGCCAACAGAATAATGTAAAAACATAAAAACTCAAAGAAAAATTACCAAAAGAATCACAGAAATTACAAAAAATTAACTACATAATTTTGTAGTTGCTTAACTTACCTGTTTAGAAGTAATTGGTTTATGTTTCTTACACGTTCCCTTGTTATAACCTGCAGAATCACAGTTCAATAAAGCGTGCAGAGCATGGGCGATGGCATATACAGCTTTATACACATTATAGGATATTCTGACCTGAGATACATCAGTATAACTGCTGTCAGTGTACCTCAGATCCTCTGAACCAGTGCATACAGGATTTTCACCAGCACTTTCATCCGCTGATTGCTTAAATGTGCTTGTTTTTGCCACAATAGGCCTAAATAAGGACCCAGAATTGTTTTGAGACTCTGATTTGCAAACATCCAATCCCATAAACCTATCCATGGCATCTGCTTCATTTTGTTTGGATCTGACTCCTCTAAACTTTAGCCTACAGCCAAACAGCTCTTCCCAGAACATGTTGACGAATTCCATCCCAGGTTTGAGAGAGGGGCGAACATTCAACAGGAACTCTTTCAATCCAGGTATCCTAATTCCAGGGAAGGAGAAACCCAATGTTCCCTCTAGGAGAGGGTGGAAGTGGGGTGAGGTCAGCAGGCTAGCAGTCACCCAGGCTTCACTAGCTACCCACTGGATCCCTGTCACATTTCTGTGAGTCAGCTTTGGAAAAAAAAAGGCATAGAAGATATTGGATGATAAGAAAGCAAACAGGTTACCATGAGCACCAAAATTCGTTTTACATTCCTAATCCTCACATTATTGCTGCTGCATATTGTCGTATGATATACATAGTGATATACATCAACTGAGATTTAGAGTTCTTACCTCCGAGAACAGCTCTAGCAGTTGTCCCTCTGTGGCAAAGACCACCACTACCTTTGCGGTTGAACTCTGCAGCCTGTCTGCCATTTCTTGTATCTCAGTTGCTGTGGGTGATTTGGGGATAGTCAGCTGAAATGCCAGACACCCACCTTCATGTCTCAATTGTTTAGAGAATGCTTGGATGCCATAATGACTGTAGTCATCCTGAAATATATAAAGTTTTGTAAATCACTGGTGTGTTTAGCTGACTAATGGTGGGATAAAAGAAAAAAAAAACAGTCTTTGTCTCACCGTGGTCCCTATTGTGCCCACCCAGAGCCAGCCCAAGAAGGTGACCAGTTGAACAAGACCTCTAACTTGAAAGAGATCACTTGGCACGGTCCGCAAAAATGACGGGTACATATGCTTGTCAGTAAGACAGGTACACGTGGCAAAATAACTCACCTATAGGGAGATAAAGTTATCTTTATTTGGAAAAGACAGAAGTCAGAAACAAGACATTATTAAATATTTTTTTAAATTCTTGTGTGATTTAAACAAAAACCATGAAGTGTACTGTACGAAAATACTGCACATTATCCTCCCTTTTCATTCCTTTCTTACCAGGGGGATGTTGAAAGGGCCAAGAGTGTGAGCTACAGCTCTTGTGGGGGAAGAGGATGCCAGGCCGATCACAGCAGGTACAGGAGAATCAGCCAGACATGAGGCCACAGTTTCAGTTTGTGTGCTCCTATCCATTCTTTCCTCTGTTACATTTTCTTTGAAATAATTTCCATTAGCTTCAAGACTGTGAGGCATTGCTTCACTAATTTCAGTGCCTCTCTTTTTCACTGTAGTCAGCAACTTTTTCATTTTTGTACTTTCTATCTTTTCTCCCTCAATCCGAGTACCCCTGTCCTTTAACATATCTAATCTTTTGTGAGTCTCTTCCGTTTGGTTCACCTCACTCATCACAGATTTGGAGGGACTGACTAAAGACAAAAGCACTTGCAGGCTGGTGTGAACATGGTCACAGCTGTCCATGATCCGGTAGCCTAGTTTAACACCTGGTAACAGGCTTGAATTACGGTTAATTTCCTCCACTGCAAACACCATGGTCATCATCCAGCGGAAAGCTCGCTGGTCAAAGCTGTAGAAAATTAAATAAAGCTGTATGCAGTTTATGTAATTCAGCATGAGACAGAAAACACTGGATTGGAGCAAAATATAAATCATAACATCCAAACAGTGTAGGAGCAATATGAAGATCTAATCACAGCAAGAAGAAATTTTTGAAAAAAAACCATGTGACAATATCATATACAGTATGAAGCATATTCTCACCCACTGCAAGGTGTGAGCTGAGGTTTGCTTTGGTAGCTGTGTTGTGGCTGAGAAGCCACATAATGCAGAGGGAAGACCCCTCCAATCACAACATCCCCTCCTGAATGCAGGGCCAGAGGCTCATTGTCTGCCAGTTTCACACACTGTGGTAAGCTAGAGACAACACCACTCACTCCTTCTCTCTTCAAACCAGTCCGTCTCTCTGTTACAGTTTCTTTTTCGTTCACCACACCTCTCGCTACACTTAGTTTTTGCCTTTCCTTTGCAGTTCCCCGAACATCAGAGAACACTGGAAAAAGAAGGCTAAATAATGCCCAAAGAAGCAGCGTCCATAGTGACCCCATGCTGACTGCGTGTGCTTGAGACGATGGTTCTCCAACAGAGTCACTGAAAGACAAATGAGGTTGATGATATAAAAACCCTGACGCTTTATTTCATATGTCATTCAAGTCATTTCTAGATCAACCAATCACAATGAAAAGCAACGTCACAGGAGAGAGGACAAGATGTGGCTCACATGACCTATGAGTCTTACGGAAGATGATTATAATTTAAAAAACAAGACTAGGTGAAACCTAGTATATGGCTGGACCGCCATTATACCAAAATCAGGACACCAAAATTTTGACTTTGATACCAACACCCAGTTTAGTATGACGATACTCGATACCAAAACGATACTTGAGACTGAAATGATACTAGTTGGATACTCGATACCTAACAGATCAGAATA
>JBBPCS010000936.1:9405-25120 GCA_037974645.1 Hollardia meadi | reverse complement strand
TGTGTGTGTGTGTGTGTGTGTGTGTGTGTGTGTGTGTGTGTGTGTGTGTGTGTGTGTGTGTGTGTGTGTGTTTTTGAAGAAATTGTATATTAGTTTTTGTTTGTTTATGAGACAGTGTGCATTAATTAACAGTGATGTAGATATAAATGTGCTCGGGTTAGCTTGACAGCCAATTTGCACCCATAGTCCAGAAACAACTAAGAATAAAAGTATTTTCTATATTATAAAGTTACAATCAAAATAAAAGAAATTAGGGGGCATTTGTACTGTAAGCTCCAGTGGTGGAGCTGCAATGTTAGTACTAGGAAGAGTCATTATTATCCAAAACACTGCACAAGTGCAGGTCTTTTAAATGACTGAGGATAGAGTTGTTTTCTTCAGCCAACCAGAGTTAGCTGAGTTTTGTTAAGTGCTGCAGCGTGAGCTGGTCAGCAGGTCTCATTTGTTCGTGCTGGAGTTCAGAGCTCCACTTCGTCTTGCAAAGCTTATTAAAATGTGCCCAAATTCTTGCCTTTTTGGAAGATGAACTACAAGATAACTCTGGGTTGCAGCCCACATCATACGGATGACATTATTTAAATCTTTTGTTCCGTCAACATAACTTTATTAACAACATCATGAACTGATTAATTGTGAATCAGTTCGGGACATGGAGGATAAGAAGCACAATTCTTTGTGAATTGATTTTTTTCCCCCCCATGTATCTGTGGTGTACAGTATATCCTAGTTTTTGTTTTTATTGTTCATGCTTGCATCTGTTCTTGCACTTTTTTTGTTGCTTTTTGTGTGTCCCTGCATGGGATCAATAAAGCTAAACTATCTCAACATAGCAAAGCACAATACAAATTTCAGACACATTTCTTAACCAACAGTATACACTTTGTTTTGTGTAAAATAAATAAAATAATATGCGTCTCTCTTTGTCCTCAGTATTGTTTTGTTTTCTTGTCATGCAGTGACTGGTATTATGCCCGGAGTCCCTTCCTCAAGTCCTACCTCACTGCTGACATTATCAACAATCTTTATGAGCTCAACCAGATCCAATTTGATGTGGCAGCCAGAGGTTACGACCTTGATGCCGACTGGCCAAACTTTGCGAGGTAATCAATGCCTACAACTATTTCTTTACACTTTTAAACTGTCAGTTTCCTTGCTTTTATTGAAGAGAAACAAACTTAAATCTGTGTGATGTTTCAATTAACAAAATCAAAACAGATTGTTAGTAAAGGGGTTAGAAATTATTTATAAACTGATCAGAGACAGACATTAAGAGTGTAACTACACACCCTAATTCTGCTAGTTCCCTAGTTTTTATAAATTTGGCAAGAAATGTCAGTGTTAACAACAGCATTGATGTGTTTCATCAAATTAAAGTCATATAATTTAGTCTACAGCTCAAAACCACATTTAAGTGTCTTTAGGTCATTTGAAATAAAACACCGGTTTAGTGCAGCTAATGTAAAACTGTGGTGAAGCAATTTTGTGTATTTCACAACTTGAAATAGCACTTAATTATCTGATCGCTCTGCACATTCACAGCTCTTAATTTTTTTTTGCTTGAATGTGTGTAAATGTGTGTGTGAGAGTGTGAGTGTTGACAGTTTGTGAGTGTTGATCACTGTTCCTCACATCCGCACCTTTGTTAAAACTTTTCACTTCCTCCTCATTAATTTGCAGTGACTCTACAGGCAGTGGACATTGTTTTCTAAACGCATAATTTGTGGTGTTGTTGGGCATCTCATTATTTAGATTTTTATTAAAATCTTACAATATAATGCAATGCAGCAACACCTACAACAACACAAGCTATAGCTTAAATTAACACCTGCCACACATGTTGTAAAGCTAAAGAGTCCACTCGGTAGAGTGCAGATATCCACCAGGGGTGTCTGGGGGCATGTGGGAGGGGAACAGGTATGCAGGGCAGGCTGTGTGTCCAACGTGAATGCATGAGAATAGTGGATTGAAGGGGAGACGATATGCAGGGTCCAAAGCACCAGCAAGGTAAAATGTGAATTCAAAGTAAAAATGGCAACAAAAGAATCCACCAGCACCAGTGTGGCTGCCACATACAGTAAGTTGTCCAGCAGTTGTTGATCACGTGGAGCCCTTACTGGCTGGCATGAGTCAGCAGTCAATGGGGCTGAAACAACGAAGTCATTACAGCAGGCTTTTCAAAAATTGTGATTCACTGCAACCACAAAACATCCTCGAGAATACATAAATGTGCACAAACTATATTAGGCTGATTGGTCCAGAGGTATGTAAGATTAGCTGCAGACAGATACACACAGGGACAAACGCAACCAAATGCATTTCCTCCAAGCACACATTTGGTGAGGTTAATAAAGATGATATAATCCACAAATGCAGTATTTCTTCCAAGGGTTGTTGTATGGGATTTGATTCCTAATTCCTAATGTATTTTTTGTGTTTTTCTTTTCCAAGTACTTGTGGGCAAATATTTGTTCCGCATGCAACACCCACACAAACCCTTACACGTTGTTTTTATAAGCTGAATCGTGGCTGGATGGCTAAATGATTGTCATCACTGTACCAGAGAAGAAATACTTGACATACAACAACATATATCTCTAGCTGTCACTTGAGAGGCTTCCAGAAATAGGCTTATCTAAAAACAGGTCACTGGACCTAAATTCTTGTGAAGTCTGATTAGACGCAGTGTTAAGGTGCTGATGCAGTATCTTTAAATCATTTTTTATCAACAATCACTCTTTTTACCGATTAAAATAAATAGATTTATGGTCCTTAAACATTTTCAGTCCAGGCATGAAAACTTTGCAACAACTTGTTTGAGGATGACGATGATATTGGGAACACCTTATTTTGGTTCTCATAGTTTCGTAATAATTTCCTCGAAAACAAGTTAGAAGTAGTTGTACACTGAGACGATGCTTAATTGGTACTTTTTAACTTTTAATTAAAGCCAACTTTTAATTCATTTCAACTAATTGGTAGCATAGCCTTCCTTTGACAAAATAATAGTGCACAAGAGGTCCACTGAACAAGCAGAAATATTTGTCTTTCTGTGCAGTTGTATTGTTTGTATTGTTGTATTATTGTATTGTATATTGATTTCCAACAAATAAATTAATCTCTTTGTAATTTAAAAAAATTTTTTTAGTAATTAAATTCCTTTGAAAATCAAAGAAACAATCATCTGCTTATACACTTCACACAGTATTATTGCATCATTTCCTGGTTCTTTCTTGAAAACTGAACTGAATTACCTAGTACTTGGTGTTACTGTAGAGCCACCTAAATACTCGCTTCTGTAAACTTAAGTTCCTCTTTTTTGTTAAGATTGTTTGCGTGTTTGTCTTACTCTGACCATTTATCAAGTTTTAAATGACCTTATTTGGTGTCTCATTATGTCAAAGGCGAACATTAGGCACTGGCTCATCAGCTTTCCTGTGGAAGCCTCCCAGTCGCTGCTCCAGCATCAACAGTCTCGTTAGCAGCTACTCACACTCACAGGTACACACATACTTACTGTATATACACTCTACATAGATAATCTCGCACACACATTTGTATAAATGTGACTGGTTGAACTTTAAAGCATCTGACCAGGGCTCTATTCTTCCATTCACTGACCAGGCGCAGGAGTTTCTCCCAATTCCAGACCTGAGTCACAGTCTTCTTGGTGACCTGGGAGAACTGGGGGAACCTTCTTGCAGCATTGCAGAGAACCTCCGCATTGAGCTTGACCAGTCCGAGCTCAAACAGCAAGAGCTTCTGGTGAGGGTTCAAGAGTTAGGCCAAGAGGCTGCTGAGCTGAAAGGTGTGGTTAAAGGCCTTCAAGGCCAGCTGTTAGCAGCTCAGAAGTCCTCTGTCCACTCAGTGTCTACAGCAGCCCAAAGAAACCAAGAAACGGATGATCAGGAGAGAGCAAATCAACTTCCAACCTGTAAGGAAGCAATAAACGGGGAATTTCAAGACAGACTCACAGCTGCTGAGAATAAAAATATGGAGCTTCTCTCTAAGTTGGACGAAGCTCTTAAAGAAAAGGGGCAGCAAACGGCTAGCTACTGCGACTCAGCCTGGAAAATCCAGGAACTCCTGGATAAACTCAAGACAGTGAAGGAGGAGAGGTTGGAGGCCAATAGAGAGGCTGAGGACAGGGCCAGGCAATCTGAGCGTCTGTCCCAGGAACTAAAACTCAGGGAAGAAGAGTTGAAGAACAGTGAGGAAAAGTTGGCTGAAGTAAAAGCCAGAGGCCATGTTGAGCGTGAGGAGGCGCTCAGACGGCTGGAGGAGCTCCAAAGTGCAGTCAGTCGAATTCAGGGGACGCTGACTTTGAAAGAGAAAGAGACTGGGAACTTAAGAGCCCAGCTTCAGGATCTACAAGCGTCACTGGAGTGCAGAGAAAGGCAGGCAGAGGAGCTGAGGAAAAGACTGCAGGAGGAGAGGGAGGAGGAAGAGCAGAGATGTAGCATGGCCAGCAGCCACAATGAGGAACTTGAGGGTCATCTCCTGGATATAAGAAAAACTCTAAAAAACAGAGAAAAAGAGTTAGCCGTTAGTTCAGAGAGAATCAAGCATCTAGAGGAGCAGTTGGAGAAGATAAATATTGAGAAAGAAAGTCTGTGCTCTAGACCTGCTGATAATGACGATGTTTCCTGTGATCAAACCGTTAACCTCGAGGACTACAAAACCCAATGCAGCAATCTCATGGAGATAAATGCTAAGCTACTCCAAACAGTCAAGAAGAGTGAGGATAGCATTACAGAGCTGACTGAGAGCAGGGAAGCCTTGTTAGAGCAGCTAATTTCTTTGAGGGCCTCTGATAAGCACTTAAAGGGCAGATTAGAAGCTGGAAAGATGTGTGTGGAAGATCGGGAGAAGAAGCTCCTGGATGAAAACTTGCATTTGGAGGAGATTCTCCAGAAGACACTCGTCCAGAAGGAAGTATCTGAATCTCAATTAAAGAAGCTGGAGCATGAGAACGGGGAGCTTCTTGAGATTCAGTCCTCAATGAAGAAACAGTTAACCACAACTCAACAGGAACTGGACTCACTCATTGCCAAAACTGCAAAGTTGGATAAGAACATCACAGTGTCCCAAAGAGGCCAAGCAGAATTACTTGAAAAACTCCAGGAAACTGAGGCTAAACTGAGAGATCAGACTGTTAAATGTGGGCTTTTGCAAGCTAGAGCAGAGGAGCTCGAGAGCAGGACTGGAGAGCTGCACGATGAAAAAGGAGCTGCAGAGAGCAATGAAAAGATGCAGAAGCTTGATGATGAGCATGAGGCATCTTCAGTGGAAACCAAAGAGGCCCCGTTCAGGCTAGTTATAGCCGAGGCTCAACTGGAACTGAACCTAAGAGAATTGCACCGGCTCCGGGAAGAGGTGGTGGAGCTCAGGGCTCAGCTTCTAGCTGGAACTGAGGAGAGGATGAAAGTTCAGGCACTGCAGGAGGTGACAGAGTCCTCCAGAGAAGACCTTCGTGTCTTAGCAGAACAACTCAAAGCCCAGGTAGAGGAGCTGAACCGCCGCCATGTGGATGAGATTCTCCGATCCCGGGAGCGAGAGGATGCTCTTATCCGTGAGCGTGACGTTGAGGCTCAGGCTCGCGCAGGTCTGGCTACAGAGGTGACGGCCTCCAGAGAGGAGCTCAATAAACTGAAGCTGCGTTATGAAGCCTTGTGCCTGGAGAACAGTGAATCCAGGGAGGCCCTTCATAGAGCCAACACCGAAACAGCTGAACTTGGCGTACATGTGTGTATGCTAACTGCTGAGAATGAAGAGGCTCGCCTCCGCTGGGAGGGCTTGTCAATAAGGCTGCAAGAGCTGGAGGAGGAGGCGACTCAGGAGGCGGAGAGGCTGAATACGTGCATCGAGCAGCTAAGTCAGGAGAACCAGCGACTGCTCGATCAGCTCCATAACAAGGAGAGTTTGTTGGCGGCCAAGCAGGAGCTGCAGGAAGAGCTGAGCAAGGCCCAACAGGAGGCTGAAGCTGTGCGGGAGACGATGCAGGAGGAGATCCAGGCCATCCGTTTCCAGCTCAGCAGCCAAGCCATGGTCCACGGCAGCCAGCTCCAGGTCAGTCACAAGTAGTTCAGCCAAAGAAATGTAGTATGCTTCAATGTTTTTATGTGCACCTAAGTAACCTGGTTACAGTTTGTCCTGTAAGCTGATTTCTTAATGTAACAGAGCAGCTCTATGAAAGGAGAAGTTATTTAAGTTATTACAGTGATGCATTCTCGTATAATTCCACACAAAGTCAAACTGAAACTGAAAGTAACATAATGTAGCTTCTAGAAGTCTGAATGAGCTGTTTCCACTGCTTATTTGACAATACAATTCACTTTTGTGCGGTGACTCTCTCTTGCCTACTCTCGGTACTCTGTAATCTCGGTACTCTGTATTCTCGGTACTACAATAACCGGGTTACCACAGAGTAGCTAGACACCTTCTCCAACCACTGGCGTCAACTGATTTCTCTGGGCAACCTGGTCACTTTGGCGCAAATCAGTTGATGAATGTGTGTTGTGTATTTTCATCCAGACTGTGAATCAAGAGTTACAGGAGGTGAAATTAGAGCTGAAGACCGAGCAAGAGAAAGTGGTTGACCTGGAGAACAAACTCAAACAGCTGGAGGTGAGAGGATATCCCGATTCCAGATCTGCCTAAAAGTTTTGTCCTCTATGATAAGCAGGTTATTCTGGCAGTGGCACTCAAGCAGTTGAAATGTTTTTTTAATAATGGTTGAAGAGTTGGTAAAGTGATAATACATTGAAACTGGTTATAAGCAAATTAAACTCAACTGTTAATTATGGTCTGTGACAAAATGCATGTACGTACAGCTCTACATGAATTTGTGTGTCTAGGACTGATTAAAGAACACAAATTCCAGTTGCATCGTGTATATGGGCAATTGAAGTAATCATAACATTATGGTCACAGGCGTAATTTACAAAGAAGCAGAAATAATGTCTTGCTTTGCTGTGCTGACTGCAGGCTGAGAATCAGAGATATTGCCAACAGATTGAGGAGAAAAACATCCAGATGGCTGAGTCTGAACATCTTATCCAGCAGAAAGAAGAAGAGATAATCCATCTGAAAGGGAATTTATCAAGGTGAGATACAGTATTCATAATCACACATTCTGGACCAAATTAGAGCTCTGTGAAACAATGTTTGCTTTTTATTTAGTATGCCTGATCTAGGAATTTGGTGCACTTCATTCTTTTTTTTAAATTTAAGCCTAAAATAAACAACTGTGTTTGCACAATCAAAGTCAGCTAAGAATCCTCATGTTTTTTGCACGTCACAAATTAGCCTGTGTTTGTATGCATGCATGCATGCAGGTCTGAAGATGGTCTAGCAGTGGCTCAGCAGGTCTGCCAGGAGATGAGTGAAAATCTACGGAGGGTCACACAGGACAAACAGAGCTTTGATCTTCGGACAGCTGCGGAACTCGATGATCTTTACCGCACCAAAATCAATTTGGAGGAAAGGCTTGTAGAACTCATCAGGTAAAAACTTATTTCATATTACCTCAGATTTACTCTGATCTGTGCATACTGTTTGTTTTTCTTTTTTGCCTAGTTTTTGTTACACAGGTTCATTTGATTTAAATATGCACAAAGCAGTTAAGACACGATGCCTGGATTTGTTGACTTGTCTTTTATGTTTTCAAATGGCTTCAAACAAACCACCTAGATGGCAGTAGTGTGTGTGAGATTTGATTGCATGTACAAACATGCTTAATGGTGCTCTCTGCAGGGAGAAAGATGCACTTTGGCAGAAGACAGATGCCCTGGAGTTTGAGCAGAAACTGCGGGATGAGGAGACAGAGAGGGACGTCAACTACTGTCTGGGCTGTCACAGTCAGTTCAGCTGGTGGCTCCGCAAGTACAACTGCAGGTCAGATGGTTCTCTGTATAATAAACAAGTATACACATCACAATAAGACATAAATTAATAATAATTAATAATTTGTTCTGCAAACCTGTATTTTACTTCACTTTTGATCAAATAACAGCTGAATGGTGTCCATCAAAACTCAGTTTAAATATTTGTTTGCTGTCCTATATTCAGAAACTGTGTTGCCTTTATAAAACTTAGTTACATAGTTTGCATGTAGATGAACACATCGGAGAGTTAAACAGTTCATTAAAGAAGCAGTGTAAGTAATATCTGTAATGGGATCATTTGATGGTATTTGTGCTTAAACAAACAACAACACATGAATATAATGTAAAACAGTTAACACAGTGTTTTGAGAACGGTGATTTTCATCTAGCTGTATGCGTGTAGTAAAATTGCTCAAACAGGGACTTCTTTGTTCTCCTCTATGACAGCAAACATAATACACAGCCTTTCAGTAACTATTATGTTTATGTAGCCACATTATGGCGGACTAAAGTAACTTCTGTTTGGACTAAAGCGCTTATCTATGAATCTGGCAACATGCTGGTACTTCTCTCACTTCCCAGAACAAACCCGCTAGACTGCATCACATACGCAGGTTACCCTCAAGGCCATCTACCTTAAAGGGGTGGTCTCAGCAGTAAGGCTGTGGGTGTGCTAACTTAACTTGTTAAAAAACAACACAGTGACTGTATTAATTCTAATAATAATTAAGTGTTTGCTTACCTTGATAGAGCGAGAGATGTAGAGGTGGACGAAGTACTCAGGTCCTTTACTGAAGTAAAAGTACTAAAACCACACTGTAAAAAAAATACTGTATGTAAAATTCCTGCATTAAAAATGTTACTAGAGTAAAACTTTGCAAATATCATCAGGAAAACATACTTTATTAAAAGTACTCAAAGTACTGTTATATCATTATATTTTTACACATACATCAATGTAAAAGCAGAATTTTACTATTTTATGGAGCTAATTTTATTTTTTTTATTTTTTATTTTTTGCTACTAATTTTTTATTTTCATTATGGATTAATCTGATTATTTTTCTCCGTTAATCAATTGTTTGGTTTGTAAAATTCTAAAAATTGCCGTCACAATTCACTTTTTTGTATAGTACAAACCTCAGAATTATTAAGGATAAATTTAAATTAAAATGATTTAAAGGATAAGCAGCAAATCCTCACATTTATGAAGCTGCAGTTTTCGGTTGAAAAATATTTTGGCCGGTAAATGTTTTTCAGTGTTGGCAGATAAACCATAAAGTAAATTTTAGAGCCTAATATCAGGATAGCAACGCAACAAAAACAAGATATTACAGCACATCATTTTTTAGCCTCCTATCACTTTGAGGATTTGTTTACATTTTTTTCTTGTCTTACACAATGAGGCCCTTCTGTAGGTATAGTAAGAGACTTGTCAGCACTCCTCAGCCCTGTGTCAGAGCAGCAACTGTTGAAAATGAAATATAAACAGTTTTTTTTGCTGTTGTGACTTTAAACTTTGGAGCAACATTCTACAAATATCTCAAAAATCTTTAAAAAGAAACAAACCAAAAAAAAACATGCTTTCATCATCCAGATTATTATCGGCAATTACCTGACATAAAAAGCAATTATTTTCTGATGTGCATGTGTCTCATTTTTTTCTCTTTAAAGTAAAAAAAAAAAATTATATGTAGGAATTTATTCATTCTCAATCAAAATCTTCCCTTCAATAATTCCTGTCTAATAATCTACATTTCAAATGTAAAAGCAAATTGCTTTCAAAAGCAAATTTCACTCATATCAGATTATGTCTATTCCCAGACTGTGTGGGCGTCCCTTCTGCTACTACTGCTGCAGTAACACTGTGAGCACCCAGCAGGGCGGCATCAGAGAGCGCTGCTGCGTGCACTGTTACAACCAGCATAGTGCAGTGGTAGAGCGCCACCCACAGGAGGAAGTGCCTAACAGCACACCGGGGACACCTTTCAGTCGCTTGCTGCAGGCTGGCAGAGCTTTGACCAATGTTTCAGGTTACAAAATACACACTCTCTTACACACACACACACACACACACATTGAAGTAATGTGTCAAAAGTACTTTTACACTTGCTTTAGATTGGGGTGTGCTTTCAACAGTACACACAGTACAGTGAGGGTAGAGTATAAAATGCAATAATTAACATGTAGCTGATGTTCATGTTCTAGGAGCTGATGACAAGCTGGACGACGGTGTTTTTGACATCATCACAGAAGAGGAAGTGAGCGGCGTCTACGACAGTGACTCCCTCTCTTTTGCCACCGCCTGCTCTCCTGGACACGGGCAGCAGGGGGCAGCACAGCTGTAAGTATCTCACATGCTTTCACCTTCAGGTGAGTTGAGACTGTGAAAGGGATTATAAACCTCAACATGATGAATAGCAACCACAGAAACAGATTTTCTACTGACAGATGCCACCTTAAAAAAACAATCAGTTCAGTCCAAATGTAATTCTGCGGGACATGACAATCAGAAAACTGGACATTTTTTTACATACATTGTCAGTAAAAAGCAACATTTTGCCAATATTTGCAGTTGGCATTTCCTACTACTTTATTGTATGATACTTTCTTGCTTTTACTGCTCTGTGTGTTTTTTTATTGGATATGTACTGCCATAGCCACGTCAAAGACATATTTCCATTGAGACTGACAATAGTGAAGTTTTTCTTATTCACTTTATTTTATTCTGGTCAAGTTTTAATCAGAGTGGAGGTGATAGGATCTCTCGACACAATCGCAAATTGATATAAGTTGTGTATAAATGTAAAATACCTGTCCCTCTTATTAGGAACAGCAGTGCCAGTGCAGGAGACATCACATCAGAAGATATGGAGGACCTCAGTGCTGCAGTGCAGGATGCAGAGATCTGCCTGCTAAAGTCTGGAGAACTCACGTAGGTTTCGCATGAAGTGAAGTTAAATTTAACCCTGCAGTGCGGAACTTCTGTCTCCCTCCTCTGGCAGTGAGAGTAATTACACAAACACTGTCAATGCGCTTATGAAGCCGTCCTAGCTCCGAAGAACCACTAGAAACAACAATTAGAATATTAAACTAAATTATTCTACCAAAAATTGCTTATTCAGACAAAAATCTTAACAAAAATCAACAAAACAAAATCTAATACCTAAAATTTCAATAAACAGGAGAAAAGCGATCAAACAAAAATGCTAGCCAGCCTACAGATCCCAGGGCTGGTATAGATACTTATATACTTGCATGACACTATTCACAATGTTAAACAAAGCTATAGTCCTGCAGCCCTACAATATTGTGACCTTTCTTGTATCCTGTTTTAGACTCTCTGTCCACTTCACAGTGGATGACATCTCAGGGTTTGGGGACAGCTCCCGAGACCTTTTCATCAAGTCCAGCTGTTACAGCACCATCCCCATCACCATGAGCAGTCCTGGTCCCACTGTCACCTGGACGTTCACCTCTGAACCCAAGAGTATCTCCTTCAGTGTGGTCTACAGGGAGAGCACAGACACTTCGCTGGAGCAGGCCAAGGTGTGACACCAGTGTAAAGTGAAGCATGTGTACATGATTCCTCCTCTTAGGGACGGGCTCAGATAAATTGTTAAGCTCCAAAGAAATCTTGTTCGAATCTTTGGCCTTTCTGACACTACAGGTATCTGCAACAAAACAAAAACAAAACTGGTGACGTATACAAACACATGCTAACAAGTTGTTATTATGATTATACAAGACTGACGGAACATGACCTGCAGACTGTGACCTGCAGTTTACTTTTAGGTAGCATTAAGTGCATCATGCATGCAGAAGAATCTGCAATTTATTCATTTGATATTTTCTGAATTGTGCAGCAGCAGCATAGCCCCCTTCATGGGGAGCAAACCCTGTTTTCCCTCACAGCAAAAGGAAAAATTTGTCAGGACAGTTATGTCAAATGTCACCGAGCAGTGAACCCTCCAGCCTTTCAGCAAAATAGAATCTCCCTATTTTAGGTATGATACCGAGTGAAATAAAAATGGTACATATTATCCAAGATGCCTTCATTCCCCACCAAAAACAACCTAACAAGATTCAACAAGAGATTCAAAAGGAATAAACAGGTTCTGAACTGAATTCAGATTCAATAAAATCCTTTCAATCCCCATCCCAATCTCCTCTTGTCATTTTCGCACCTTTTTGGACTTGTACCTAATGCATGAAGACAGCATTTTTGTAATGTAGCTATAAATGTCAAACAAGATGTCTATGCTTTGCCCTCTGCAGGTCTTGATCCCACTGACACGCTGTAACTCACACAAGGAGACGATCCAGGGGGAACTTAAAGTCAGAAACGCCGGAGAATACACACTCATCTTTGACAACTCTTTCTCCAGGTCAGTCACTCTTTGCGTGTGTTAAAAATTTGCATTTATGCATAGACCTTGAAACCAGAAGGGAAGGAACAGCAACAAACAGAAAGCAAACATTCCTCTTGTCTTTAATGTTAATCAGGTTCATCTCAAAGAAAGTGCTGTATCACCTGAGTCTAGACAAGCCTGTGGTCTACGATGGAACTGACCTCCTCTGAATGTGACGTGAAGGAGGAGAAGCAGTTGTTAAAACTGACTTTCGGAATGTGGCACTGGTCGGAGTGCACTGGCGTTTAGTGACCTCAATGAAAGGTTACGGCATTTTAGCGAAAGCTGAAGAGAGAGTGAAGTAAAACAATGTTACAGTGTTGAATGTGAGCATGCACTACCTTTTCTAAAAGCTTGGTATTCAAATGTAGCATAAATGGCATCAGACTTAACTCCTACTGTCTGTGACCGGAGGATTGTTGTATATGTAAAAGTGAAGGATTCAGCTCCTGTACTTTTGTTTTGACTGCATCCCTGCAGATGTAAAGCTGTATTTTGCTTTAGCCGGAGTTGCAGTTTTTTGTTTGTTTAGACTGGAAAAATAACCAGCCAGAAATGTCTTTTTTTGACTTAACTTAAGGAAAACAAATACATGAAAAATAAAAGTATGTCATCACATTGATGTAAAAAAAAAAAAAAAAAAAAATCGGGTCCTACTTATCGATAGGCACAACATTACCCGCAATGTTGAGATAATAAATGGAGAGGAGCTACCACAGTGTAAATGGTAAAGTAACATCTCTGATAAAATCATATCCTAACGCAGAATCGTCGTATCATTCAACCCCATTCTACACGAATATTACATGAAAAAGACATGACTGGGAACAAGGTGCAAACTGTTACAAATAATTTTATACAGATTCAATTTTGTTGTTTTAGTTGCCTAAACTACTTTAAGTTTGAAAAATGTACTCTGACCTTGAACTGAATTTGTTTTACTAGCTTAATTGTACCGTAAGTAAACCATTTGGTGTAACTAACCCTTTAAATTTGTGTGTTGACGTCATGCTATTGTAGGATTAGCCTAACTTAATCATCATGCTATTCTAAAGCGAATTTTAAATTGAGAACTTTACTAACTGGTTAAATACTAGCATCACCTAGCATTGTTGCCTTTTCAGCTGTCAGAAATGACAATTATAAATAAATATGCTGTGTTGCAATCATGATGAGTCATAACTGGAAGAAGCAGAACACCTTCACATCATTTGGTTTTAATTGATCCTCAGGAAACCGGCTTTGACTCAGTGCAGTTTCTGATGATTGCAGTTGAAGAAGGGAGGTCAATATTTCTATGCATGCTAAAAACTAAGAATGTGCTCGTTTCCCCAACTTAACCATTAACGGTGAAAATAGGGATTGCGCACCAAAATGTACGTTTTAGTGCTTTAAATATTTAGTTTTTACTTTCAGCCTACCTTGAATCATCACTCATGCTGTAACAAATGATTTTGCATTTTATTTAGCGTAGCTGTAACGACATTTTGTCTTAAAATACATTAAGCCTTTAGCTGAAGGAACGTTTGTTTTGGAAAAGCAGTCTTAATGGGAACTTTATTTATCAAGCACAATTCTTGATGTAAAGAGACGTTTGTTCTTCACTACAGCTCCGTAGTTTTGCTGTGTGGCATCACTGAATAAGTTCTGGAGTGTGTCAAACAGAAATAATTTGAATCTCAGCATACAGCCTTCAAATAATAGGAATCGCTTTAATACTTCAAGTTGTCTTATATGAACCTTTTTATTTGAAGGCTTTAATGTTGAAATTGACCTTTATTCCTCAATCACCAGTTCTTTGAGTTATACTGACATGAATATCAGCAGTGAATTTACAAATTCCAAAATGTCTTCCACTAATTTTAAAACCATTTTGCAGCTTATATTTTTTAACATGAAGAATAGGAAAAATATAAATGACATGTTTTATACATATCTGAATAAGAGTGATATATTGCCAAATACATTGGGGAAACATTTGTCTATTTTATTGTTTCTATTTAAAGGCATTGCAACATGATGCACTTTTGGAAGGGCTTTTTGTCAGTCTATATCCCATGAGCCTTTGTGCCACTTAATGAATGTTTTTGTGTCTTTTCAATTGTATGGAGTGAGTGTGTGACTACAGATGTTTACTGCTGGATTTGTCAGAGGGAAGCTGTCACACTCTGATTTGACCTGTAAACGATTGTTGACAAATGTTTTATTGAAAAGTTATTTACATACTAAAGATTTATAATAGAATGGATTTAAGATGTGGATAAATAAATAATGACTGTGTGATTGTGTGTTATTTACTGCACTGCAATATATCACAAAGCAGAGAAGGACACAGTGATAATACCACTGACTGTATGGGTTCAATTTCACAACAATTTCACTGAAATGTCTCAACTATTGGATGGATTTTTACGAAGTTTGGTACATTCATGTTCCCCTCAGGGTGAATTCTAATAACTTTGATCCCGCCATTCTTCATCTAGACATTCCCTTCAGCCTTGCTGTAATTTGTTTGGTGCTAAACTAAAATGCTGGACACGGTAAACATTATATCTGCTTAACAATAGCCTGCTATGATTATCATTGTGAACCTGCTATAGTAGCATGCTGATGTTAGCATTTAGCTCAAAGTACCGTTGTGCCTAAGGCCTCATTCACATCATATTGGAAATATAGTGAATAGTGTTCATGTCAGCGTACAACTCGTGAAAGCTCATATATATTGCACTTGCCACGAACCAAACAAATACGGATGCCTAACATCAGCCAAATTCAGTAGATCTGGTGTTACATTGTCAATGCACAGTATTTTAATCTTCACACAGGAAACTCTGACGTAAGCAGCTAGCTGTTGTGTGCCATCTTTGGAAAGTCCCTGCAAATTAAAGTTCACAAACAGAAAGAAAAATGTCTTTCTGAAGACTTGCTTTTAGTTACATAGCACTTTACACACTACACAGTTGATCTAAAGTGCTTTACAGCAAAAAAGGTAAAACAATAGTTTATTAGATTTCCACTATTTTCCTGGAGCTGTTTCACCATCATCCACACTTTGTTTTCTGCAGCTGTGAGCAGCTCCTCCATTTATTTGTGTGTGTTTTTTTTATTGTGGAACATAATTCCATAAACAAGAAACTTACAAATCAAATTTTTTTTGCCTTTGTGCCATCTGCTTTGAGTTTTTTTTTATTTTGTCCCTTTCCCAGTATGAACACACTACATAATCAAATCCTGCTTAGATTTAACATATTATCGAGTATTTGCTATTGTTTTGTTATTTTAAGGATCAATTGTACTTTGATCATGGCGAGGCTTGGCTGCATCATGTTTTCTGCACAGTTATGAGTGTAGTGTGTGTGTGTGTGTGTGTGTGTGTGTGTGTGTGTGTGTGTGTGTGTGTGTGTGTGTGTGTGTGTGTGTG
>JBBPCS010000934.1:0-17025 GCA_037974645.1 Hollardia meadi | reverse complement strand
ACACACACACACACACACACACACACACACACACACACACACACACACACACACACACACACACACACTCCTGAGGCAGAGTTTTTCTGGTGGAGAATGAGCACTGCTTCTCCTCTGCCTGCTGTTGGACTGCAGTCAGCTCACTGTGAGATTACATGTGAAGCACAGGAGCCGAACCATCGAGGCCGGTTTAAATCCCACTGAGACCCAAACACAGTACACCTGCTGACTGGCATCCTGCCTCACCCTTCCTCACCCCTCTGCTCTCTCCTCCTCCATGAGAGAATCATCACTTTGTGTTTTCAGTGTCCATTAATCGCACTACTTTGATGATAAAATGTTAACAAAATTGACTCACAACACTGTAACGTCAAACCTAACATGTCTTCAAGGTCCACGAATAAACGAGGAGGAGGTTTTTTTTCTTCACTTCAGATAAAAATCAAGTTCCTTTTATCAGTTTTACTCCCGTTCGACTCCTCTTGCTCTTCGGAGGCCACATGAAGGCCAGTCCAGGCAGATGTTGGATAAAAAAATGTACAAAGTTAACATTTAAAATAATGTTTCATAATTACAAAGTGAGCCGAGGCCAGTGTTTCTATGATAGCTAAAGCTTTGATCAAAAGAGAGTGACAAGAACCACCCACATATCTCCCTCTTCATACCCTTCAGTGACACCTTTAATTGATTTGATTTGAATAAAAATCCTGAAAGCTTGTCATTAAACAAGTAATGCTACCTTACATAGCGCTGACGTGTAAACAAATTATACATTTAGTTTAGTTTTTATTATTTTTGCCATTTAAGTGGCTCTGTCAGAACTTCTCCCACTTGATTAATCAAAGTACACATTGTGCGAGAGACATTGTGCTTAATTTAAAAATGAACTGTGCTTACAGCCCTGTGAGTTTGTAATTATCATCACACCACAGAGGGAAAAAAAGCTCTTGGATGGAAGAAATATGGAGAAAGTTGATCTCGAGGGTGGTGGCCAATCAGAAGACTCTGCTTCTCAGGTTCAGCTCTACATTTTGCAGACTTTCATCAGTCTAAGCTGTAGGTCCACTTTGTCTCATCTCAACTGTAGCAAAGATGGTAGATATAGGACAAAGATACCTTGTTACAAGCTAAGCTAATGGTATGAAATGGTACACAATTCCAGTCTCTTAACTGGGCGTGGTCGCATATCCCGCCCATCCCCCCATTGGGCATTTTTAACACCAACACATGTTGCAACTATACACTAGCACAGTCATAAATTTAACGTTTGCGCTTTATTTTGCCACTCATTTTTTATCCGCTAGCTTAAATCTCGAACAAAGTTCTGTTGTCCCATAAGAATGAATGGACTCAGACCTGCCGCTAGTCTCCTAAAGGGGCGGGACAGTGACGTAACCCACGTGACACAGATACAGGAAATAACTCATCAGAGAACCTGAACTGTCTTTGGTCACGCTCCACTGTGCTAACATTAGCATTAGTATGCTAAAAGGCTCCTGGTAGCATGCTAATGGACTGTTGTTGATGTTCACTTGGAAAATTAGTGTTTAAGCTATGTTGGGGAGTCCAAACACCAGGAAAATGTATTTCTAAATACAATCAGGGTAAATTAACCCCAACATGCTCCTTGCTTCACCGTCGTTAAGCCATTTTCCCAGTTCCTACTTCATTTCAGTTGGTTTCTCTCTCACCTCTTGAAACCATCTCTTCTTATATTAACGGCACTCTATGGGGACTGACGTTTACCCTTCAGTGTCCATTGAATTTCAGCCAGACAGTAGAAATTCAATGGACAGTTGGCCCAACAGCCTGTAGGCAACTGTGCGGGAGGAATGAGCAATTTTTTTGTTTATTGGCAAATTTAAATTATTTCCCTTGTCCACTGTAGCTCTATCAAGAAACCAGAAAGCTCAAATGAGACTGGGGGCTTGAACTGATCATTATAGATATAAGCTCACACATATTGACACTATAGCCACATTAGACTACATAGGTTTTCTTAAACATGGGTAAACCCGCTAAAAATTGGCGATTGACTCCTTTCTCATTGCCAGTAGACGAGTTTGTCTTTCTGTTCAAACACACCGGAAAACAGGGAACATTAGAAAGCAGCGTGGAGGCCATGCAGGAACAACTTTTTAAATATCTTTTACTTCAGCATCTCTTTCAAACTCAACACTGACTAAAAAATGTTAGAGTGCTGCTTGAACGGAGACGGATGGAAAAGTATTTACTTCCGGAACTTCAACACACGTTTCCATCACAGCTGGAGCCGATGAATACCGGTGACTTCTGCAGAGTTATTTGACCCAGGAATGATTTCCCATTGAAGAAAAATACCAGATATTAGCGGGCTTTGGGGGGCTTTTTGTCCAGTGTGAAAGGGGTTTTAGAGACTGACACTGGCAACCAAGTGGGGCACAGTCAAGCTTGAAGGTTATGCACATTGTTGCTACGACCAGGTAGGTGGAAAACCACAAACTTACAGTTAGCATGCAGCATTTAGCACCTTTGTGAGGCAACCTAGTCATGGACTGTGGGTTTAGACAGGTGGAAATTTTCACCTGTTGACTAGTTAAATGTTTAAAACCATAATGTCATCTGGGTGACATTATATTTCCTTAAAAAACAAAGCAAATGAGTTGTAATTGAGTGTGATAGAAGAGCAGTTGAGCACAATGACATCATGATCCCCAGTTTCCTTTGGAGTGTCTTAACTGAGTCTTTTAACTTAAATGCCTAAAAGTCATACGAGCCATGTCCTGATCACATAGCAGGTAAGAAACAATGAAGCACTATGAACCAACCAGAGCGGCTCCATGGCGATCCTGCCCTGAAAGCATGTGGAAATTCAAAGCCTTCATCGCGTCAGAGTAATCTGGACAAAATGAACCGAATCTCCAGCAAAGTCATGATTCAATTCAATATTCACGCCTAGAAACAAGGCAGCGGCCTATTAAAGCCAGCTTCAAACGAAGCCGCTTATCTTTTTAATTAGGCCGCAGGTTGAGAGCGGGCGATATTGCACTCTGAGCTGATGTATATGTAATGTGGAACAGTATTGATTGTGGGGAGAAGGCGATGAGGGGGCCCATTCAAGGTTCGAGCTCCGTGAACTGTTCAATACAGGCGCTAATAAATAATATCAAAGGCAAAACCTGGCTAAAGGTGGATGAGATGAAATCTCTTTATAATGCAAAAACCCAGAGGAGAAGAGAGGACAGGAGGGGGAGGGAGGGGAGATATTTCTTTTAGCAGGCAGCCAGGGCGACAGGATATTGCACGGAGCATGCAGCCGAAAAAAACAAACAAATAACCCGTCTTTCATCAATAGCAGATTAAAACAGAAACAGAGAGGGATAGAGAAAAAGATTCCTAATTATATTCTCTGGAGTTGGTGTGTGTGTGTTTCTTTTTTTTACTGTTTTGACACAGCTAATATGCTTTTCTGTGAATCCCCCACATACAAACAACAGCACCATCACCCTCCACCTCGCCAGGTTATCTGGGTCTAATAGGCAATATAAGAAGCTATTTACACTTCAAGGTGCTAATGCAACACTTTCCTCAATCTTATTACCGTCTCACTGATTTTCTCACCTGTGCGTCGACCAGCAGAATTAGACAAAGTGTTTGGGCAGCAATCTTCCCGACATCAACAACCCCACCCACCCTCCCCCACCTTCCACTTTCTAGGCAAGTTAGCACCCTGACCGCCGTATTAGATTGTTGACTTTAGCGCAGGAAGCTGCATGTCAAAAATGTAATTTAAGAGATGCAAATCAGCCGGGTTTTTTTCCATTTCATGCAAGAAGATACAGCACATTCACAGGTACTTCACAGGCAAATACAAGAGTGCAAAATGTGTAACACAATACAAACAATGGAGACTATTTCCAACTATACATTCATTTAAATAACTTCAATCAGAGAGCAGCAGAGGTGGGACCAAGTCTTTGCACTCAGGTCCCAACTCAGGTCCAAAGTCCTAATCATTGACGTATATAAAGATGGCCGACGCGTCTCCACTTCCTCCCATTGTATAAAAATGAAGCCAAAATATCCCGGATACGAGCGCCGCCATCTTGCATTGGGGTGTTATTACTTTTAAATGATGGACACCTCATTGTAGAACAAATATCATCTCAGCTGTAGGTGTTTTATCCGTTTTAGCGGAGAATTACAACACCATAACAAATCTAACACTATGATATATTATTCATTCATTCCCATCACACCGACAGGCGCAACATAACCTTCTCAATTTACCTGACAGATCTGTACTCGCCCTTTCCAGCAGGGAAATAGTCTGCACATTAACATGAAATGAGCAGCGTAACGCACACCGCGGTCCATCCTTAAGCTCTGCGGCGAAACAGGTGCATCCACAACAGATAGACGCCTGGACCAAATAGTGAGAGGGCGATTTGGTTGATTCTGTCTTTGATTAATATTCATAGTTTATCACCAAGAAGACAGGAGGTCACTTTACATTACAGGCATTTAGTTGATGCATTTTATCCAGGGGTTATCTGGATATATAAGCACTGAAAACTCTGCACACTTGTAGAACATCTCTTATTTTAGGCAAACAACAGATTTGGACCTATTTCGTTAAAGCTGCTTCATTTTTTATCTGATTTTCGGCCAGAATCACGAAATAATATCGTCTCAAACGTGTGTCCACAACCGCAGCAGCACAAACACAAGTTCATAGTGGTAGTTTTTAGGATTTGGTATGTATTTGTGAAAGGGCTGGATCAAATTTCTTCAAAATGTAATCAGTTATATGAATACAAATACAAATTACAAGGCAGTTTTAGTTGTAATGCATTGGATTACATAACAATCTAATCTAATTTAAATACTTTTGGATTACTTCAAAATCAAACATTGAAATATTGCATTTTAAATTTTAAAAAAGTTCCAAATTTTTTCTTTTCTCCTCTTTAAACGTCTCAAAACATTTCCAATGCAAATACAATGCATTGTGAATATTCATCATTTACAGTTGGTCAACTCAAATGACCCTTACAACAACAGTACTGGCACAAACTACAGGTGCACTGTGTGTAATCTACAACATGCGGCATTATGTTTCTTTTGCGTGAAGTGTGTGCTGCTGCTGTTTGTTTAACATGGAGGACTTTTGCTCTTGTAACACACTCAACATACTCAAAATCAATAACAATTATTAGTGAAACACAATGAACAAAAACAGGCAACCAGAGCAGCCCGGTCTTGCCAAACGGTGTATGAATAACACGCTCGTGTCTTGTGTAATTTCTTGTGTTATCAAGATTCATTTTTTTTGCTTTTCACGTGTCATTTAATGCCATTGACCAGTTTTAATTTATGTCCGTAGGTTACAGAATGTTTTTAACTTGAGTTACATGATGTACGTAACATAACTAAACTGACTTTAAGTCAAACCAAATCATTTTCTATGCCTAAACTTAACCAAACTGCAACTGTAGGTCATGTGACCAAGGCAACAAAAGTCACTTTAGTTGAGACTTTTCAGTTCCTGCGTGTCTTAATCTCATAAAATGAGGAAGGCGTTAAATGACAGGCGAAAAGCTTAATGTGGACGGCGTTAAAATAGGCGCAAAATGTCCTTAAATGTGGCGTGCGCCATTCCATCCGATCACGTTGACTGGAGAGGAGTAACTTACTAAGATATGTGCACTTTTTTTTAGTGCATCGTTCTCTTTAGAAAGCGCGCCGCTTCTTGTATTAAACCTGTGAATTTCCAGTTACAGAACTATCTTTGATCATATGACCACACCAACCGCACACTCCAACCCTCTCTAACTTCTCCGACATGAAAACACTCAGCTGGAAAATTCTCCTCAGCTGCAGTTTGAAGTCCTTCGAATGCAAATTGAAAATTAAGGTGCACTTCCTTAATCTGCAGTTTTAATCCAGCCCCAGAAAGGAGGTAAAAAGAAAGAATGAAGAAGAAAAAAAGAAAATTCCGTAGGAAGTGGTACATTAATTATACACAAAAAGAAGAACTACAAAAGAGGGCCTGGTCTTTGAAGATACTGAGCGCTAAATGTCACCCGCCGCCTTTGAAGCTCTCGACTGCCTTTGTCTCTCACTTCTCCTCTACATGAAACACGGTGCAGTCGACAGACACAGCCGGCAACGGTGAGGGACATTTCAACTTGGGGCTACACACCCTTAAAAAAGAAGAAAGGTGTGGTGTAAAGGCGAGGTGTCCTCCACTTGTGCAAGGTACGAACTTTACGTTGACAAGTGTCCGTCAGGGTGCTGAACTCTGCAGGGAAACTCTTGTCCCAGACTGATAAAATAACAAATTTTCAATCTCTGATCAAAAAATACAAAATCTACAGAACCAGATGCGCTGTTTAAACAGAAACTATTTATACTGTCCTTATCATTTCTCACAGAGGACTAATGCTATCTGAGGACGTCCAGAGGTTTCAATATTGAAGATTTGAATCCCAGTCAAATCTGATGTTTTTGTTATTGGCAAAGTTAATCTTTTTTATTTTCAGAGTTATTAACTGCCAATATTTCACCCGTCATAAAAATAGATAGAACCATTAGTGGTGGAGGTATCCTGTCATGAACTGTAAACAGTTGCTGGAAAACAAAAACATAACTTTATAGCAGAATATATTTTCTGCCTCACAGTGATTTCCTGATGAACAGAAAAGCTTTGTTTGATGCTAAGTAAACCGCTAACTGTGCTGCCAACTACAGCTGCTGACAGTTAGCTGCACGGCTAACCGAGCTCACCATCTTCCAGCAGGTACACTCAGCAGCAGTTAGCGGTTGGTTTAGTCGTCCATCTTTATGGGTCTGCCTCGATAGCGCTTCCAGCTATCGCTTAGGAGCAACAACTTTTCCAAGAACACTTTCTCCATCTGAACAATAATACTATTGACCAGGTCTGATTGCGGGTTATGTGATTGGTCACCAAAGTGTAACGCCTGGTTGCGTTCCTCCAAAAGTTGAGTCTGTTTTGACTTTTTGCCGCAGGGACGCCACACAGGACCACAGGACTTTACACCTGATTGGGTCAAAACGAGGCCTTTGACATGTCACCTCGTGCAACAGTGTGGCTCACTGGTTTGTTTTTAATACATATATCAGACTATTTATTTATATCAAGACAATATAGAAGGCACCACATGAGACAGGTATTCCCATAAAGGATGGCTAGGATACTGAGCGTTACTGAATATAAGTGTAGTCCCTGAGGGCTGAAGCAGAATAAATAAAAGTATGGAGACATGAAGTGCTTTTAAAAGACAGCAGACAACAGCAGCCAGTCAGAAACAAGAACAACACATCCCAGTTTTAGCGGGAGACTGAGTTGACTTAAAAAGGCCTCTTGGGGTTTAAGTGTGTCATTGCGGATTCTTCTCTCTCGCTGCGGCTTCTATAATTTTGAATTTGAAGAAAAAAGAAAAACAACAACCCCGAAACAGTCGCACATCTGCGCAGAGCCACAGGTCATCTACATCCACTGTATTCAGGTGGCAGCAGAAACCTGCAGAATGTAAAACCAGCGATCCTTATAGCTGGATACGAAAAGTGAGAAAATATTATATTTGAGCTGACCCTTTAAAGGGCTTATAATTCTATTCCTGCTGCCAGAAATACTTCCATCCACCAGAAACAATTTGTACTGGAGAAATATGCAGAGCCTGAATAATCTGTTGAACACTCTTTCTGTGCTGACAGTAGTGCACAAGGCTGTTTACAGGAAGGACAGAATTTACACGACAGGCAGGGCGTGCTTTCCCGAATTCCAATCAAAAAGAAGCCTGTGACAGATTTTGTAAACTACCAGCTTTATCCCAGCTCAGTTCTTAAAATATTGATCTAATTCTCTCACATCAAAGCGTGATCCCAAATACATCTCAAACCAGTCCTTCATCCTCGCCCTGTTCTACTTTCCAGTGCAGGCAGAGAACCATGCAAATCTTTGTTAGTCATTCCGCTCTTTTTGATTCTCTGCTATCCACCTTCTTTCTTTGCAGGGGAAAATCATGAGAAAGGAGGCTGAGACAGACTATGAGAACAAGACCGGGAGAGAGAAATCAAAGGCGGGACGGGGGTGTACTTGAGTGCAGTTGTAATCAAGGCCTGTGCGCTCAAGGGGGGCCAATCAATCCGACTGGCTGCCTCTACATCTCATCAGGCATCGGATAAAAATGAGTCGCTGGGTCCAGGCGGCCTCCTCGGGCCGCTGAGAGCGAGAGAGCGAGCAACAGGCGGCTTCGCTCAGGAGTCTGTAATAACTGCAGCAGAGGACACGGCCGTCCTGGAAGTCAGAGCTGCAGTCAAACTGCAAAGAAAATGACTCGCCTCCGGCAGAGAGGGTAGAGTTTACTGCTGCAGAGCGAGAGTATATTGTTTAGTTTTAGGCAAATACTCAGGTGGGCGCAAATGTAGCCACAAAAATCTACAGAAATCAACTTATTTAAATGGAATTGGCATAATTACAATGTTCGCGCGCAGAGTTGAACTTCGGTGAATGCTGACAAGCAAATTTGCAGCACTGACTTTGAACTGAACTTTGAAGCAAAGGGGGAGTCGGACAGTCCAGATAGAGGAAGTGATCGTATTAGCTCAATTCCAAAAAAGCTGAGAAGCTTTGTGAAATGTAAAAACAATCATGCATTGACCGTTTTACGAAGTGTTCCCGATCCCACGTCGTACTATCTTTTATACAATTGAGTGTTTGACAAAGTGGTGAACCTCAGTCCGTCCTTGCTTCTGAACGACTGAGCCTGTTATACCCAATCATGATGCTATCGCCTGTTACCAATGAGGCTGTTTACCTGTGGAATATTCCAATCAGGTGTTTTTTGAGCATTCCACAACTTTCCCAGTCTTTTGTTGCCCCTGTCCCAACAAATCATCAAATTCAGAATAAGTATATACCGTATTTACAAAAATCAATGAAGTGGATGAGGTCAAACATTAAATAGTGTCTTTGGACTGCTTTAAAGACGTTAAAGTGTAACGTGAAGACGTGAGAACGTCTTGCTTTATGACCAACGGTGACTTTCTTGACTTGCTGACAAACATCATATGTGTAATTCATGGCACAATTCAAATGGGAACAAAAAAGAAATTATTGGTCTCTTGCCGTTAACCATCAGTCATGTTTTTCTCAATAACGTCCCATAGGGGATACTGGAAGGGGCGGGACGTTGCCGCTCTATATCAGGTGTCAACGCGCACACACACATTGTGATCTGTCAGAGGTCTAAATGAGATGCTGAACATCACCCTGTTGGGGAGTGCAACTTTCATATTATGCAGCATGTCAAGCTGCAGGTTTATCACATTCACTGCCTGGAATCGTCTCATCAGGACTACTGAACTTTGACTTTTCCTCCGCCGGCGTGACATGTCCAATGTGCGCCAACAACACTCTGCAACATGTCCGCTGTGTTCGCATGAAGAATTCTTTGGTTCAGCCCAACAAGGACAGAGTAAACAGTATAATAATTTACATTTACAAACATTTTTACCCTTTATTCATGCAGACTGATGCATTTTTGCAATGTGAAACTGTTTTGGCATCAGCGTTCCCAGGACAAATCTCTGGTCATTTAATGAGCTCAGCAGTATAGGAGGCTTAAGACTGAGACGACACTGCTTACAAATTATTCTGCAGGAATAAATTTAGTGATTTTTCCTTTTAAAGTCAGAGTATTTGTTGTATTGAAAGTGAAGCTGTGTTTCAAAAGAAGAGCTTAAAACGTTGTTTCTTTTAAATTTTCCTTTGAATGCATGTAATTTTCCCATAATTCACAGCACCATTCTGCAAAATACAGCGAGAATATCGTAACCTTACCCTCCTGTCAAAGCTAAGAGAAAACCTCCTTCTCTTTTAATATTTTAATACCTGTACTTTCATGATATTACAGGTGCTGTATGTCATATTTTGTGCCAGAAAGGAGGCTTTCAAAAAGGATGAGAACATGATAATTAGGAGCAGCCATCAGACAGACATGGCCATTAAATCTGAGGATATTAAGAAAATTCTATGAGATTATTTTACTCTCATCTAATTCAGCTTAAAAACTGTATATTAAATTATTCAATCTCTGCGCTAACAAGTTTTTTGAGAGGTCAAAGTCTGTTCTTCCGCTCAATTGGGATTACAAAGTTAGTGGGAGATAAATTATAGGTAATGCAGGAGGATTTAAATTAGATTATCAATAAAATATGAAGCCAGGAGGCACCTTGACACTGTCCTGTCATTTTGAATGTAAAAGAGGCTAATTCACATGTTAATTCAAAAGCGTTTGTTTGTGTCTAATATATGTGTATGTTTCATCTGTGTGAGGATTCATCATCTTGCCTTCCAGTCCAAGAACTGTCGCTGACTTCCTGAAAAGCAGCTACACAAACAGCACAAGTGACAAATCATCGCTGGAAATTGTGCGAGCTGCCGCAGAGTTTAGCATCCCTGCCTCTCACATACAGTGTTCTCACAGCACAACCGGCGGAACCCTTCTCCACTACAGCTCTGAAGCTGGGGGGAATGATGCAAACGTGATGCAAGCGCAAAGCCAGCTTCGCTACAAGGTGGCCATCTGGGAGAGGTCTGCCAACCCCGAAGCAAACGTCAGGAGCTCAGGCCAACTCGCGAAGATCCTGCCAGCTGCGGGAGTGGGAGAGAAGGGGTTGGCGTTGCCAGCAGGTCGGTGCCAGCGCCGGGGAAATCAGGCCGGCTGCTTGGCTGAGTGGCTGGCAGGGAGGCTCCGCGGTTGGCTCGGGGATCGCGTTGCACCGCTGTGCATACTCTCGCTCGGCACAACACCTGTGCCCTCCCCTTCTTTCCATCCCTCCCCTTTGCTCGACGGCAGGACTCACAGATGCTTGCAAAGCTCCAGAGGACAGCGCACAGCTTCCCGCTCTCTCTGAAGTCAGACCAAAATAACCACAGGTGACTCTGGATCAGTGGGGGAGGCTTCTAAAGCTCAGATGAGGCATCTTGCAATTCACAAAACGCCTCCAGCTCTGCTTTGACGACAGGCAAAGAGATAAAAACGCAGCGAGGTGTCACAGCAAATTGCATCACTAAGAAACCAGCACACCCCTGGTCACCCCATTCTGATTCTTTTCTTTAGCAACAGGTGAGAGAAACTTCGAGAATCGATTAGCCTTCGGAGTGCGATAAAAACTGATTAGCAGGTGAAGTGAAATGAAGTTAACTCAAATAGATTTGCCTGCAGCTGAAGGGCACAGAGAGAGGCTGCTGGACGGATCTCAGAGCCCGAGCTGTTTCCGATGAAATCAATGGCAACAATTAAAGGAGTTCCACGCAGTGACGGCGATGACACAAAATCAGTCGGCGGTGGTGCTAATGACGGCCCGTGTGGATAGGTTGTCAAATATGAGCATAAAACGCTTCTCTCTGCAGCTGCGCAGATCGCCGAAAGACTGAGCTGTAAGAAGTGATAATGTGAGGAGCTGCCAGTCAAAGGTGTGAGTCATTTACTCAACACCTAAATGAGAAGTTAAGATTCAAAAAGGATCGTCAACAGTGGATGTCGGCACAAGACGAGTAAAAGGGCCCACTTGAGAGACAGCTAATGTCAAGACAGTATAACAGAGTTCACAATTTCCAGGCATGCAATTTAAAGAGGAACGGTAATGGCGATGACGGTGATGATGATGATGATGACCTTTGAAAGGCAGTGTTAGGGAAGCACTCTGCAGCTCCGAGAGATAACTTTAAATTGTCCATAATCACAGGATCTGAGAGCGTATAGGCCGACAAAGTCACGAAAAGACATCTCGCAAACTCGTCCGCGTAGATAACAATTTGACCACATTACTCAGGCGTAATTACGCATACATTTCCTCGCTTTGTTATGACACACAAACGCATGCAGGGAGCAGCAGAGGGACTCGACTGCAGTCTGAGGTCCGAGGGGCCTTGCACATCAATAACAGGGTGAAGTGAAGGTAGATGAAACACATTACTTTGACCTAAAGAGCTCAGTAATTACATTTGGCATTTTGACAAGTGTTTAGCTGCAGTGAAGGTCAGTCCTGTCAGCACACGAGATCTATGCTAATCCACTCAGACGGAAGAAAACGAGGAGACGAGAAGTCGAGGGGAGGAAAAGGGAAGGCCCAGACGCAAACCGATGCCTTTGTAAAAGTATCCTAAACCCTTCTTCCACCCGGTCATCAGGATCTGCTGCGAGGCTCTGTGACAGAAAGATATCAGCTGTCAGAAATAAGGCAAACGTCACTTCCTCCGACAAATATCTAAAACTTCTCAATGAATTGCTGCTACATTATCACAGAGATGCACAAACCAGAAGGAAATGAATTATATGAATAAGATAAATGATTATACAATAGGAACACCAATACTAGACTTAGCCCTCTTAGAGAGTATTATAGAGTAGAAACTAATCTGAAACGACAAATAAGAATTGCAAAATCACACCCCAGCATCTCCTTTGAAGGATGGATGATCTTTAGGCTGTATTTAGGTCCAATCCCAATTCCCTCCATAGCTCTATCACTTGGCCCTACTCCTCCCTTTTGCATGCGTAGGGAAGAGTGTCCCATTTCTTTTGAGGATCGAGGGGTAGTGGTCATCTAGCCCTCCAAACGCAGCGTTTTCAGATGCAGACTTCAAACAGCGTGGTAGAAGACAATTTCTCTAATGCTTTGTGAACTGAGGCGGTGTAACATGAAACATGGCTCCCAGTGCGTCCACATCTTCTCACATAATAATGCAAAAAGTTAAAAATCTTTCAGAAGATCTTAGTTTAACGTAGATGCAAAGGAATATGTAATTGGGTCGTTAATGACAAGCATTTCAGAAAAATCACTAGGTGGTAGGGCAAAGGGGGAGGAAGAGGGTCCATGTAGTCTGCCACCGTAGGAAAGGGTGAGATGAGGGGTGTTCAGTTGGTTGCAACCTGCAACCGCACTGTTAGATGCCACTAAATCCTACACACTGGACATTTAAAGGCTGAGAATGGCTTAGAGAAGTTCATACAGAGAACTGCAAGAGACAAAATGCACAGAACGTTCAGTTTCTGTTCTTTATTGATTAAAAGAAACAGAAACAAAAATCCTCCAACTCTGTCTCTGGCAATTATTACTGGCTGCTTTTACGTTGGCTTAAAAGTTGAGACACAACTTCTTCTACTTTATCAAAACATCTCTTCTTAAATGCTCGATTCTCCAAACATTTTCAGCCATCTTGCCTTTATTAAGACTGAGATAAATCCCTGTATGTTTAAAGAATTATCATGTTTTAATGGACCTGTATTGACGCTCACACTGGCCCACACCTTGCATGGAGGATTCATCATTTATACATTTTTTCCATGTAAAATACTTCTCTTTTTTTTGATGTTTTGAAAAACAAAACAAAAAAACCCCACAAAAAAATACTAAGAAATCTTTCAAAAGTTCTTTTTTTCGTTGATATGTGAACTAGACGGGAATGATAGGCACTTCTCGCCACTTTTCCAGGGATTTTTCCATTAATTAGCATGTAAATTAAGCATTCACTGTTGTCCCCTCTCCAGGGGGACAATGTCTTTTTTTTTAACTTATTAAACTGATAGTGACCTCTCTGCCAGGAAATTATTTACATGTCAACACACAAATCAAACATCAGATGCAACATTGACTCACTGCACAACCAGCTATTGTCTGCGTGTAACAAAAGGCGGGTTAGTTTAACTGGAGAAGAGACAGGAAAGAAGCAGTCTGAAACAGACCAACTGTCCTAACCGTCCGTAATCCCCAGAGTGGACAGCTTTTGGGCATGTGTGAGTCTTCACACTGTGAGGGATGATTAGCATGTATGCAAAAAAAAAGACAAGTGCTGGTGGGATATAAGAAGTCGAAGTCAAATGAACAGACGGTGCAGGGATCAGGCTATCTCAGCTGCTCTCCTCCTGCTTTAAGTGCTAATTGAGCTGCCCGCTGTCCTGACCCTGACCCCCGGCCTATTCACGGGGTCCCGTTCTCACGGCCACCGCCCACCCTCGGGCCGGACAATGAGGGTCAGCAACCTCGCTGCCCACCATCTTGACATCCACCCCCACGTTTGACAATGGCCCCCCCGGTGGCCCCGGAGATGCTCACAATGGTTGGAGGCGCGTGACAGAAGTGGTAACGTGGCTTCTTAAAATGCAACACCAGGTCTGGTTGGCCTGGCTGCATTAATCGGACCTTTTGGCACCCGGAGGCCGGGTCACAATCTATCAGGTGTAAGAAGGAGAACGATGATGATGAGGTTTAAACTCCTGTGAGACTGCATTCAGAACTGGCTGCATTTTCTGGATCAAACAAGAAAACTAGACTACACAGTGGCGTTAAAGTAAGTACTTATATATATAAGTAACTTTAGTCCATTAGTGTACGAGTATTTCAATTTCACAGAACTCTATACTTTTTCTCTACTACATTTCAGAAGGTAATATTGCACTCTTCACTCCACTACATTTATTTAACACCTAGGCTCTATAGATTTTTCATACAAAATTTTTATTAGCTTTTTAAAATGTGATCTATCTGTGCAGATAAAGCTGTGCAATAATGTATAAAGGTGTTCAAACGAGCTCCACGATGACCACCTACAATAAATAATAATATTATAATGCTCTAGAAAGGGCACTTGTATAATACTAATATGGGAATTGCTGATAGTATTTCTGTAATAAAAAATTAATAAATGAAATAATAATAATAATAATAATAATTATAATAATAATAATGGAGACAAGTAATAAATTAAGAATTTAAATATTTAAATGACATATGTATACACATAATTAATTAATTAATAAATTAATGCATTATCGTCTGTGCGTCATATGACTGAAATTGCCTATAAAACTTTTTATTTTATTTTATTTCCCACACACAAATAGGCCTACCATACACGTGAAGTAAATATATAAAAATAATTAAATAATTTAAAAAAAACTAAATTAAATACAAATATTCTTATGTGTGATACAATAATATTTGTACCTTGTATTTCATAGAGCATATATATTCATGGCATTAATTATACATAAGAAAACAGAGTAGAAAATTGGTAATAATAAAATAGAATATAATCCTCTATAAGAAACAAGACATATCATAAAACATCATCATCAGGATTTGTTCTCAGATTTCCATATATTTTTTAATATTTTCAGTCTTTATTTGCATCGTCTCAGTTGTGTATTTCAATTTCCTCATAATTTCGTCGTTATTAGAAACACCTCTCAGTATATCACAGTTCAAGTGAACAGCACAGCACCCCAGTACGAGTTCAATGTTTAAGCATTCCTTCGGCACACACTGACGTCTTACTGATGTGTTTGCAGAGATTCAATCAAATAAAACTGAATTGCTTTTAACACAGCTGCCAAAAGCATTCCACCAAAACACACAAGTTCGTGACAGAAGAGATGGACGTCCAATCTCTGCCCTCCGCTGCTGAGCGCCTATAAATGATGATAAAACGACGTCATTACGACGGCCATGTAAAGCTTAATGTTTCAGAAAAGCACTATAAACCCTGGCCGGGGGGTGGGGGTGGGGGGTGGGGCTGGATAATGTACGCTTTGGGATGGATTGATATTCTAGTTGAATATGACAAACGACACTTTAAAGACGGTCCGCCCACACTATTGCACTTTAGCTGAGAGGGCGCCGTATTTCATTTTGAGCACGTTCTGTCAAATGTTTGCATTAATAACAATCGAGGCTCATCCGTGACCCCGCGGGGCCGGAGGGAGCGGCGGGCGGGAAATGAGAACGCCAACAATAGCACTTAAAAACAGGGAGAGAAGCCGTTGCATAATCAGCACAAAGTGTGTGTGTGTGTGTGTGTGTGTGTGTGTGTGTGTGTGTGTGTGTGTGTGTGTGTGTGTGGGTGAGGAGGTGGGGTTGCAAGCAATTATCAAGCAGGGATGAGATGTTGGGGGAAAAAACAGACAGTGAGCTACTCGTGTCAGCTAGTTGGAGGGTGTGTGTGTGTGTGTGTGTGTGTGTGTGTGTGTCTCCCTCTCTCTGGACTGACAGCTAGGCTAATGACAAACATTCCTCCTCTCTTTATTCCCCCACTTCATCAACACCCTCGCCTCATTACCGTGAGTCACACACACACACACCTTCACAATGTCTTCACTGCTGGATTGCAGTCTGAGAGGTTATTACAGAGAGCCTCCTCCACGTAACAGAACAGGCTGAACCGAGTCATTTTGATTTGAAACAGGATCAGTGAAGAACTGTCTTCACTTTCTTCAGATAAAAAAAAAAGGTGGGTGATGGACAAAATCACAGAACACCTGAGAATGAGTCAGGGTCCCAGTTTTGAGCTCTGCTTTTCATCATATTTCCCACCATCCTGCTGGGTTTAGCTTCTCCATATGGCCACCAAATTGCAATTTTGGCTAACACAGCTAGCTGCATCCTCAGCTAGCTTGCTCCTTTGGGTACAACTGGGTAAAACTCTATCTTATCAGATTTTTTATATTTGCAAAAGACTTAAATGAACTGACCTATTAACCAAACACACGTCTGATGTCTGTTTTTTCTAGCATGTTCTTTAAGGAGCGAACACCCAAAACTCTCCGGTGGATTTCCAACATGGAGTCAAACTTCCGTTCAAAATGAGCCAATACAAAATACCTACCCAAACTGTGTGGGTCAGTGTGGGTGGGAGAGAATACACAATACGGGAGGAAGACAAAAACAAAACAACTGGGGAGTCCTCAGTTTTGAAAAATGTTCATCTGGGGCCTCAGGTGCACCAGCGAGCCGATGATAATGGCTTGTCTTTTTCTCTGTCAGTATAAAGAGAACATTACTCAGCCGAGGAACACCTACCAGCCACGTTGGCCACATCTGCGGTGCTGACGTTCTGAGTGTTCGGGCTCACTTTGAAGGTCACAGCGGGGCCCACCACCCTGTAAAACACACACACACACACACACACACACACACACACACACACACACACACACACACACACACACACACACA
>JBBPCS010000933.1:18463-39528 GCA_037974645.1 Hollardia meadi | reverse complement strand
GTCTTGTAATATCCTCCTCTAGGGTTGAAATTTTGAATTTCCAAGTATTTCAATGAGTGCCCTATAAAGGGTTAATAGAGGGGTTTTTTCCTCTTTTTTGGGGGGGTTTGTTGGTGACAAATGGGAAGTTTTTGCAATGAACTCAATTGTTGACTCTGTGAATATAATTTGTTAGAGTTTTGTATGACATGTAAATTGGCTATTTGATTATTTTTTTTAGTAGCTTTAGTTAACCAAACTAGATTTCTCCCTTGCTTTGCTAGTTCAGCCTCTTCCAGTGTGAAGTAATTGGTAGCTTGAAAAGCTATATGCTTTCAAAGCAGCTTCCCCAACACTGAATATTTCTTATTACACTGTAGTGGAGGTCAATGTACTTAGTTACATTCAACCACTGTTTGAAAGTAATTAAAATTCTCAGTATCTCCACAGGAAATCAAAATCTAGCAGAAAGGAGAATCACCTCAGTATGAGCCAATAGGATTGTGATTTGATTAGAGCTCCAGGTGACTTAAGATGCAGACAGGTGGTGTGGGTAAGCATTCCTCTGAAGCTGCTGAAATGTCTCAGCTCAAAGCAACCAGAGGACCAGTCCAAAATGGCGACAGAATGAGAAGGAGGATGAGAAGGAAGAGTAACGATGCGGGAGACAGGATGAAAGCGAGGCAAGAGTGTGCGGGGGGAGAACATACTGGAATTGGCAGGGGATGCAGAGGACCTCCTCAGTGTAGTACTGTGCATGAAAAAACTGAAAGGAGAAACAAAAAACAGACAACATGCCAACAGTCAACAAAGAGATGACAGAGTGAAGGCATACACACAGCATGGCATCATGGGGGCTGCTGCGAGTGCAGTGAGTGAAGTGTGTTGTGGAGCGGGCGGAGCTGGGGACGGACTGGAGACAGGAGTAAGATCATGGCTGGAGGGCATGCAAATTGATATCTTTAAAAAAAGGGGCAACCATTTTCATAACACATAAAAGAAGAAGATGATGAAAGTGGTTGGTCATTGCCTATTAATAATGTTTGTACAAACTGACACTGAAGCTCAGTTCTTACAAACACTGACCAAGTTGGAACTTTTAAACTTTATTTATAGTACAACACGCAAAATATACAGTGTAAACTGATATTCTGGTATATTCTAACGACACCTGCGCCAGCTTGGTGGAAGTTACATTTAACTGGTTAATACATTATACAAGTATGCATGAGTCTTAAAACTAGGCCATTCCTGCCAGGCTAAATGTATATATTTATATACATAACAGGCTTAATCATCATATCATTACGTAAAGAGAAATCTTTTCAGTTGACATCTTTTGTGTGACAGCACTACTTATGATGGCAAATACAGAGCATTTTCTGGTTTCCACACAAAAAGGTTGTTCACTTTTTGCCTTACAGTAGTTCTTTTAACAAACACTCTGTGATCCCTGTTATTGGAGATGCATGGTGTACAGTATGTGTATGTGTAAACTGCAGTCCTTCTTACCTTCCTTCTGATGTCTGTGAATTGGGAAAAGAGCAAAGACAGGTAGAAAGACAGCTCCAGTATATAGTAATAATGGATGTCCACAGTCAATGGCTGCGTAAAACACAAAAAGCAACAATGTTAAAATAAATATTTGGGTAATGCAAGTCATTTTGCCACATCATGACTGCTGAAAATTGTTGAACATGCTGGGTTGAAAGACTTTTACCTGGTAAGGGTAGTTGTACCAGCACTCTTTAGTGTTCCAAAGCCAAGGAGTCTGCAGAAAATCAAAAGAACAACTTACAAATCAATACGTTTTTAACATATATGAAACAAATAAATAATAAATCAACGAATAAATACATTCTTTAATGGATTCTTCATGAATGAAAAGTGGTTTATAAATAACTGAATGCAAGTCATAGGAGATTCTCTTACAGTACGTACTTGACAGAAAAAGGAGGCTGGATTACGGAGAAATCAAGTAATGACATCAGAACAACCAGATAAATGTTAACTGTGATGCAGTGTTATAAGAAAGCAGTGACCCATCACTGTGACTCAGTTTACGTCTCCTGCACTCCTCTCCAGACCTGCTCTATTAATAAATCCCACAGAGACTCCAGCCTGCAGCCAGGATTGCCGGGGAATGAACTATTTTCACAAAGTGCTTTGTCATGCAACTTGTCTTACAGAGATTTTCCCCACTCTGCTATCTCAACTGTTTCTCTGTTTATTATATTCATTTGCATGTTTTTATTATGTATGTATGAAATAAAATAATATATCTAAGCCACATTTAGCAGCAGTGGTGGAACGTATCTAAGTGCATTTACTCAAGTACTCTACTGAGTACAGATCCATTATTTTTTGTTTTTGATGGTGTGGTATTGCTAGTTATATTCAAGAAAAGGATCTGAATACTTCTTTCACCACTCCACTATATTTCGTTAATGTTAAACTGGCGCGTTGGACAAAATGACCGTTAACTTCTAAACTCTCACAGCTGCTTTGATTTCAAACTTTCTAAACAGGGAGAGTGGTTTGCATTGGGAAGAACTGGAATGCTCTAATCTCCTAGATCTCCTGAACTACACACGGTGCACCAAAGCATTGATGGTAACATCGATTTTCACATATCAAGTGAACATTGGCAGCAGCATTTGAAACATAACTAAAAGTTCAATATGAAAACAAATTGAGTTGGAATTATGTTAGACAGGTTAGCATGATGTAGCTAGCAGCTTAAGCTTATGTTTTTCTCACAAATGCTGGCCCACACAGTCAGTACCAAAAAGTATATTTATCAGTTATATTAAATGCCAGCGTTGCAGTTGGTTGGTTGGTATTTTAGGGGGAAAAATTAGAAAAATACATAGAAAAATGTTACAAACAGCAGTACTGCCATCTTGATTTTATCTAACTATAAAGCAAGGAATCTTTGTCTGTGTGTCCTTTGCATATCTCCAGAACTTTTCATCCAATCCACTTCACACTTAATGGGTGTATTGCTGGGGACCCAAGGACTTGCAGTGTCAAATTTGGTAAAATTCGGACATTCGAAACGTTCAATGTTAATACATTTTGAAGAACCAATCGAACAGTGATCTGTGCAGCAGCGGGGGAGGGACTTCAGGGCTTGAATCAACTCAGTGAGTGAGATACAACCAGAGAGATGAGACGAGAGACAGTCAAAGAAATAAGAGAGTCATTTCATGTGGCATGCTCTAGAAAGAGAAAACTAGACAGTGGAAATAAAGCTTAGAGCTCTCCCAGTTCACTTTGGAGAAGATGTGCTGTGGGAAGCTATAATTGTATTGTTGTGGACCAGGGCAGCAGGAAAACACATTTTAGACACCTCAAAAAATCAATATCAGTTAAATTGTCCGATATATTGCTCTCTCCAAAGTAAGATAAAAGTAAGATTTTTATGCCCAATCGTAACATTATTAAGGAGATATTATTTTTTAATAAATAAAATATTTTTCAGTGTCCTTGTGAGGCAGTAGAGGATTTAGGAGAACCATGTTATCCAGGTGCAGCTATAGCCACTTCATTTACAAAGCAATAGCTGTGGGCCTAATTTTAAATGCCAAGTATTATCTAACATTGGCAGTGTTATTTACTTGTCAGCTGCCCTTTCCTTGAAAGATCCCTGTAAGATCTATTATTAATGAAACCTTTCTGTACTAGGCTTTATAACAAATTGAGTAAAATGAGTCCTTTACAAACCAGAACATCCATTTCACTTTCCAGTCTCTCATGACTAGGTACCAATATATTAGGAAGCCACAAGATTTTCATGCTAGCCATGTGCCTCCCTACGCGCTGTATAGAATGGCTTCAAACCTCAGTGACTCACTTTAACAGTCATGACAGAGGCTCGTGCTCATTTGAATTTAAGCAAAACTTACCTTTTTAAGAAAACGCACTCCATAGGTAAATATGTACAGGTAGAATGTAAATTTCCACCTGAAAGAAATAAAAGAAATGTGTAAATATCAATGAAAAAAAATTAATCCTCATCATTCAAGGCAACAAACCTTTTATTCTTTTTGCAATCTTAACTTCACCAGTAGCCCCTAACCATGCAGTGTGTTTGCAATTATTGTCATTTTGCCTTTCTCACTTGCACATTATTTTCTCAAATCTATGCTATAATTTTGAATTAAGAATAAGGATTAGTTAAACTGAAGAGAGAGAAAAAAGTGGTAAATCTGCTAAGTCATACATTTATGAATATTGTCCCAGCGCACTGTGGCTGTCATGCCTGTAATCAGAAATTGTGGTGGTGTCATTTCCTCTTACTTCCTCACATCTGCAGTGTAGGATGGGTTGCTGAAAATGGGACATCACTGACTTCATATTCAGGGGGAAAGACAAGACACTCACACAGTCTCAGCACATCTTGCTCTGTGCTTTATAGTAACTACAACTACACAATGGTAGGGAAAGTGATCATGAGGTCTGCAGGCACAGAAGAAACCGCCTTCAGCTGACACTTCACTGATCAAAGACTTGCTGAGCTGGGAGATGTGCATAAATACCCAACTCATAACAGTCAGCAACAGGGAGGAAGGATTTAAGACTAGCCAACAAGCATGCCTCCTTACTAAACAACTCTGGAAGTTGCATCAGAAACTGTATTTCTACAGGGAACAAAAGCAAATTTATCTGCAGGGCTTGAATGAGAGACCCCCTGTTGTGCGTTCTTGAGATGTCACAGCATTTCACAAATTTAAAACCAAAAACAGATTAAATGGTTCTTTTTACCCCCAAGTGGAGCCTATAAGACACAGTGTGATTGCTTCATGGAGCAAACAAGTAAAGAAAACATCCACGGATGACTACCATGACTGTGACAGAAGCTGTATATCCTTGTCATGTGGGACGAGGTTTGTATACTTTAATGGCTGTGCCGAGTGGTTGTTCCAGCTGATCTCAAAACAAACACATTTTGACAGTCGCAACATGACATGAACAATCAGAAAGAGAACAGGGTAAATCCATGTCAGTTTCCAGTGCTGGCACATCCAACAAAGCTAGTCCTTTTAATGCGGATGTTTGTTCAAGATATTTAGCTTTGAATTTATTAGAGAAATTATTACCAGGTTGAAACACGGCCAGTGGGATCCGTCATTACCTGCTTTTGTGCTTGATCAACACTGTTGTAAAACCAAATTAACTTGACAAGTCTACCTGGCACGCAGTAAAGACTGTTGCATGGCAACTGGTTCATCAAACCTGCAAGAGTCTTTTTCAAGTGCTGTTGATTCAATACAATCACAATGACTCAAAACTGCCTTTTTTTTTTTTTTTAACAAAGTCAAGCCAGATGGGTTTTTTTTTGACATTATGAGATATGTTTTTTTTTTTTACAGCATTGATAATGATTGGTGATAGAAAAACTAAAATGTTATGCATTTTATTACGCTAGAGCCGCTGTTTATTTGCTGCACATGATGTTGCGGCAGCTAGCCAATTACACTTTAAATGCTGGGTAGTAACTGTGGTTAACAGAATTATGTTTATATCTTATGATGTCCTGTAAACAACTTGGTTTATACGGCGGTGGTTTATATGACACAATAAAGTAGGTTTTTGTAATACGTTACGGTACGTAAAGAACCGCCATCCTTTCTTAATAGCCTGATTAGTCATTAATGAATCATTCATGATATCTGATGAGACTGTGGGATTTAAGCTGGAGCAGATCCACTGATCACTATTAAATCAAATATTAGACAAAGCATCACCTTAGGGAGGAAAAAAATTGTAGGATGGCAACTTTGCCTTGATTAAACCTCAGTAATGAGGCGGGCTTTATTCTGAGGGTGGCACCAAGCTTTGGAATAACATATTAAAAAGCAGCTCATGCTGGCTACAATAATTCCACTCACTTCTCCAGGTGGGTACTTTGCACACCAGTTGGCTGCAACTGTTTGCATTTGGATGGTTCAACGTAACGATTAGTCATGATGCTCTAGCTTTGATCGGTTGTGTGAAAGCTTTTATACATCCCCCTCTCTGCTGTTAAATCGGGAGTAACACCTCTGTTACTCTTCAGGCACTAATAGCTGTTCCTCTTCCACCTTTGTGTATTTGCCAAATTGATGGTTTGATTACTAGTCGTGATTTCAAATTGCCCAAATTAAAAAGCTTGTCAATAGCCAATTATTTTAATGTGGTGCTATAAGACTGCAACTAATTTAAAGAAAAACGAGTGTGGCTGTCCCCTCTCATGAACAAGGCTTGGTGTCAGCTAAGCTGCTTCTGGGGAGGTGTGGAAGAAAACTACTTATTTGTTACAGGGAGAGCATTAATGGGGATATTGGTAAACTCAGTTGTTATTAAAAGAAAGTTTCTGTTGAGGGTAAACACCTAAATTCATTTTCAAAAATCGACTGCAGACTTTGATTTTGTATATGATGAAAGCAACTCTTAACGTTTAAGGAATGACAAATGAAAGAGAGCTCAGTAATACGGCATTAGCTGTCAAGAAAATGCAAGTTTTAGATTTTTAAATTATGAGCTGAGGCATAAATGATTGCAATGACCACCCACCTCAAAAACAGCTAAAAAAAACCTCTCAAAAGATTAGTTTAACATTTCGGGAAATGGATCACTCGTGTGATTAAATACAAAGCTACTCTCAGCAGCTGGCTACTTAGCTTAGCTTTGTACAAAGACTGGAAATGGGGGAAAACAGTGAGTGTGGCTCAACCCAAAGGTAATAAAAAAGGTCAAGTGCTGCCTCTAACGCTCACTAATAAACACATTTTTATCTTGCTTGTTTAAACAAACAAGTGCAACAACAATAAGCTGTGGTTGTGAAGGGTTACGTGTTGCTGGATTTCTTGGCCGGTCTCACTGATTTCCTGAAGTCTGAAAAGCCTCACAGTGATGACAACACTGCAGAAAGTTACTGCAAGAAATAGCGCAGATTATATTGACATATACTGTGTTATTTAGCTTTAAAGGTGCTGGTGAATTTTATTACCTTTGTCAGAGCCAAGCTAATTGTTTTCCCTTGTTTCCAGTCTTTGTGCTCAGCTAAGCTAACTGGCTAATAGCGGTAGCTTCATATTTAGCCTATGGATATGAAGGTGGTTACAAACTTCTCATCTAACTCTTGGCAAGAAAGGGTATGTGCTTATTCCCCAAAATGTAAAACTATTCCTTCAAAGATCATTGATGCTTGTAATACATACAGTATACTGTATTGCAAAAGAAAGTACAAATTTAAACATATATTTCTTTAAAAAAAGCTGTGAATCGCATTATTTTGTATAACTCTTTGTTCTCACTGAAAGCAGAGAAGGGACGGGATGGAGGAAGATGGGATCAGACAAAAGAGGCTATTGATGACATCAAAGCACGCTCCTTCTTCAGCCCGCCTCAACCGAGGAGAACCGATGAGAGGACAGGGCTTCTTGGAAGAACTGCACTGGAAAAACTGCTCATCTTAATTTGTCATTTAGTCTCATATTGATATTTTGAATCAAATCATATTAATTATGTCAGCATTATTTCATTTATTTCCCACTGTTTCTGCTAAGACACCTGTCTATTTAAGAAAATTTGAAAAGGTTTCAGTTTATCTTGAAAAAAAAGTCCAAACTTAAACTTTTTGTAACGGCCTTTTTTTTTTTGCTGTACATGTCTGCAGAGTCTTCATTATTTACAGACCAAATGTGTCTGCTATGTTCTCTCTGTTTGCATGATGAAAATAATAGACAACAGATCATCTATCCTGATGACCCAGAGACAAAGAATGCTATCAGTCTGCAACAGCTGTGCATGAGGGCCTAATTACAGCACGATCGCTGCTGAAAGGACTGAGGCAGGCCTCCGTTTGGAGAATTGCACCGTAAGCAACTGAGACAAGACAACCTGGCCAGACTATTGCAAAGCCCAGTGTTGTCTGCAGTCAATTACGCTGTAGATAACAGCTTTAGTACAGTTGTTGCTTTCACAGAATGAATGCCAGCTAAGCATGCTTTAAAAAAGCTCACACGTGTTCCGGAGGCGCACAAGTCTCTTCTTGAGTTTGGGTTTTCAGATTCCTGCCTGAAGTTGTAATGGGAGTCCAGTGGTCTAATCAGCCAGCAGTGTTCTCCTGAGTGAACAGCAGCCTCAGGCGGATCAGAGGATGTGAGACTCCCCGTGTATCAAACTGCCAGATTGGCTCTGCTGGTGTCAGACATGACTCTTCTCTGACAGCCACTCTCGCTTGTTGGCCTTTAACACCACACTGCTAAGTAACTACAATCTCCCTGATGGCAAATACTCGACTGCAGATTAGCCAGTTCTCTCTTACAGCCTGAGTGGGTTTGTTGGTTCACACTGGGACACACTGGACTATTATCCTTCAGCGGCACCAGCATTCAAGTTGCAATCTTTGTAAGCCGTGTAAGATACAGCAACAGTTAACCCAAACTGGAACACCATCATAATGACTGTTGCCAGAATCTCTGCTACTGCTCGTCCATAGATCTGAAGAGATTAGTAGATTAACTGATCAGGCGAATTAAGAAGAAAATGAATTGGCTACTATTTTGATAACTGATTAATCGTTTCAATCAGTTCCACCTCGTCCAGTTTCTTAAATGTGACAAATTGCTGCTTTACTCTTTTTTTTTTAATAACATTGCAAACTAATTATATTTTGGGGTTTTGGACTCTCAAGCAATATAAAAACATCACTCTGTGCGGAATTGTAATGGCCATTTTATCACTTTTTTGATTAACCAATTAATAGAACACATATTCAGCAGATTAATCCATATAATTGCTAGTTATATTATTTTTTATTTGTGAACGTGTGCTTTTAAGCAGCCACAGAGACTTTCCCTTCATTTCCATACAATATGAAAATGAACACGCAGGTACATTTAACTTATTTGGATAAAGTTCTCAATCACAGTGAACACCGTGTCTACTTTTACTACTGTCGAAACGTGTGTTACTGATGAGTGTTAATGCGGCACAGCCCATTTAAATCAGTCTTCACACAATTAAGTAACAAGACACACGACAACAATAAAGCAGACATCATGTTCACTGTGATGGACTACTACCTGCGTACCACAGGCAGGGTAAAAGTCTGTGCAAGTTCATTTTCACAAACCTGGATGCTATGACATGCAGAGAAAAATGGATTGCAGCTAACTTAGGTATACTGCATGATTTGCCTCACATGCTTTCACAGAACCGGGCGAGGGTGCTGGGCTTTTCCTGGTTGCGGCGTTGCCTGAACCAGCGCTGTATGGTCCTCACATCCCAGTCGAGCTGCTTGGACAGGCCCTCCAACCTCTTCTCGTCTGGGTGCTGGCAATACAAGATAAACACCCAACATGTCAGATGTCGAGTTCATCGTGGCGCAAATGCTATGAGATGAAACGCAAAGTCAAAAATAACAAAGAAAACACATACACCACCTTGGTTATAGCAGTGAAAACCTTCTCCAGGATAGCGTTGGATTGTGCTTTTTGTGGCCCGTTGGCTTGGATCTTCAGGCCCATGGCGCATGGTCTTGCAATAAACCTGAAATTAAAATATCAAGACACCTGTTTAGATCAATACAGGAACAGTATCTCTGAAATGAAGTAAAAGTGAATTATTTATACAGTATTTAGGCGTTGGGACACAAGCCATTCAATCACCAGGAGGATCATGCATGTCCATAAATTCTTTGCAGATGCTCACAGTTATGAGCACCTGAACACCAAATTCTTCTTTTATTCTACCAGGACATGTACATAATGTAGGAAGACCAATGCTCCACCAAGGTGCTGGGAATTTTAAGTGATCTCAAACTGAAAGCAGAAGTTTCTGCACACTTACATCTATGCAGAATTTCACTTCCAAGCTTGCGGTATATCCAACCTTCTCGGACCTCTGAAAGTGAAATACAGCAAAGAACTAAGAAACCTCTACTTTCGGTTTGGATTCTACCAGGACATGACAATGTTTTGACCACAAATGGTCTTCCACAGATCACCTTGAAGAAGACAAAGAGTTTTGGTAGGAAGGTTGACATCTCCATATGGAATAAAATGAACTGGGAATAAAACAGCAGTGTGAAGCACATTGTTTTTGTCCATTTGAAATTTGGCATTATAAACCACTTTACCAGTCATGTACTGTCAGCAAATTTATGATTGCATTTCATAAAACGCACGCAATGATGGGGAATAGGCAAGCAGCTATCCAAGTTGACGAATGACTATGTAGATAAACAATATAGACTGAATACATGGAGGACAGAGTCAGTATCTCATGGATTTAATGTCTACAGGACGTACTCTAGAGCTGTTGCACTTTATGTTTCAGACAATCAACACACTGTAATTTCAGGGACACATTCGGAACATGAGTGCAGAGTTTAGTGGGAAAAAATTCGTCACTCACTTTTCCCTGAAGAGACTGCTGATCCACATGTGCATGACAAGCATTGCTGTGATCATCGTGGATCTGTGCCATACTGTATATTGATGAATGTACAATGGGCATCTTATGGTGCATCATGCAGCAGGATAGTTTAAAACCAAACACCCTGATTAGTAAAAGCATGATGCTCTGCTGAAATTCAGGTTTGAGATGAGAGGACACTGGATTTTGGGCAGGTATGGTAACTTGGCTGCGCTGTGTGTGCACTGACGGACGCATCAAATGCAGACAGCGCGTAATGCTGCAGGCCTGCAGAAAGGAGGACCATCAACCGTGGTGATTTGTGAGCTAACCAGATAAGATGCCATTGTTTAGGTAACAGACTGGCGAACATGGACAGCGGGGTTGCGCTGCATCATTCGCATATTTTATCGACACAACAAACCGCATCACGGCCACCTGAATTATCGCATGTGCTCAGACCCACCTTTCGAAAACCAGCCGTATCATAAAAATGCAGAATGCTAAAGGACACGCCAGATAGAGATCCTCGGCTTGCGGGAACGTTGCCTCATCTGTGTTTTTTAAGTCAGCCCAGGTTACATTATGGGGGAGCCAGAACCTCTCGTTCCAAAACCACGCCAAAATACCGGCCATCTCCCCTGCAGCAGACACTGTGACCCGGGAAAGACGAACTGATGGCCCGCTGGATCTCAGAGGTTTCTCGCAGTGATGTGGCCGTGCAGACTCGGCTGGTGATGAGATATCCGTGCGAGAGATCGCCGTCCGTCCGTTTCCCCTCAGCTATTCCTGTGTAGGGAAGTACACTCAATCAGCTCCTCCGCAACTGATTGGTGCGTTGAAATGTCATGCAATACAGCCTGTGTACGTTATGCCGGGGTCCGGCTATAGCACGTAATCAAGGTAAACCACCTCCTGTATCGCACCTTCACTCAACTAACAGTGTAGGCAGGTTTCCTTATGAACTGACTGAAGACTGAACGGCTTTTTGTTTTGTTTATATCGTTTCTGTCGTAGGCCTATATCTCTTCCTGTTATATTATGCTGTAGAATCCCATAATAACCTGCTTACCACGTGATATGTCACCTTTAACATCTAATTATTGCCAAACAAAAACCGATCGTTAAGATTTTTTTTTTAGTTAAACGGTGAAATTTAAGCGCAACTATAATGTAGCAACACTTCAGCAATGGGCTTCATGTCCACACCATGATTGGTAAACCCCGCCACCTACTGACAGTTCTGATGTAGTAATCAGAAGGCCTAAGATGTGAACCTGACCTTGTAAATAACATTCATAAATTTAAAAAAAAGATTTTACCGGCATATTTAAAGTGGAAAACATTTGGATAAATAGGCTTGGAGCACCTGCAAAATATATTTGTTTATAATATTTTTTACTGGTGCTCTTGAACTGTATTGCATTACACAGAGAGGCATATATCTTGCTCAACCATTGACATCAATGGAACAGGCAGGGCCTATTATTAACACCTGTTATTACAAGGCAATACAATTAGACAGAACCAGCTTTCAAAATGTCCCAAAAGTTAAATCAATACGTCTTAAAACAAACAAAATCTGGATATCATAACTTTAAAGTATTGCTCGGTGGTTGTAGGCTATTTAACTGCTTTACCTTTCACTTGGTATTAAGTGGAAACTTACTATATATATCATACACACCATGAGCACAGTACAAAACAAGAAAATAAGAATTTATTTTATATTGTAAAATACAAAATGATAATACATTAAATGTCATTAGTTAATGGATAAACCTCATATATCTTACTGCCAGATGTCATATTTAAGGATTATGTGGTATCTACACATATATAAAATATCACAAAAGCTGCAGCAACAAATTATTATTTTCAATAGGCCTATATATAATCTGCCAATTATTGTATCAATTAATCAATTGTTATATAAGAACAGAGTAAAAAAAAATCATCCACTTCAGATCATCTTCAAATTACGTTTTTGGGTCCAAAACCAAAGAATGTTAAATTTGCTGTTTCGTAAAATAAAGGAAGCAGGAAATATTCAGAGAATGTTTGGCAATTTAGCACGAAAAAAGAATGAATCAATCGTTAACAGTGTTGCTGATTAATCTCATTGACAAATTGATTAATCGATTCAGCTCTAATAACAAATTATTCTAATGTTCAAACTCGGCAGTGTGTTTTCAGATGCATCAACCTTGTCTCCCAGTTATCGCACTACTAGACAATCGAAGATGTGCTGGCGCCACCTACTGGTCACTGTTAACAACGTCACTTTGACTGCCTGTGACATTAAATAAATCGTCACGCATTCAGAATGTTAATGTTTCACTCGAAGCAGCTGTCAAGTCGTTTTAATCGGATAATAACAAATCAACGATCCAATTTGAACAAAAATATTTTCTTAAAAATGAACACATTAACTAAAAAAAACACGGAAGAATTTAAGATCCGAATCTAGAGCACGTGGTAGTCTCCTTTGATGATTAATAGTGATTTAAATGGATGTCCTCCTGCGCGTATTCAACTACTGTGTATTCAACTGGTATGTTAAAGTCTGCGCGTGCGTGTGTTTGCGCGCGCACGCACGCGTGCGGTCCGTTATTTTCCGGGTTGTGCTCATCGCTCGCGGTAGCTGCTCCCACCGCTTCAGCTGCCAGCTGACACTCGCGCCGAGGAGGTGAGGTCAAATTGTTTGACCGTCTCTCTCTCTCCCTCTCTCTCTGTGTCCGTCCTTCCGTCCGTCCGTCTGAACGAGAGGCTCCCAACTGGCGCAGAATCATCATCATCATCATCATCATCATGGCGGATCAAGGCGAATCTCCGGCTCCTGTCCACCACCCGCAACCAGCGCTGACAACCAGCTGGCCAATTACCAGGGAGTCGTACGAGCTGCAGGAAGTCATAGGTTAGTACCCGGGGATGGTGATGAAGGCTACATATTATCACGGGACGGCATGCCGCGGCCGGTTATCAGCTGTGAATGACGGTGAGGGCCTACCGGCTTTTTCATGTGCTGTCGCCTCCTGCAATGCTTTGCAATGCGGATGTTAACCAGCACATTTAGAGACTACCGGTCTACAGCAACTGTGTTAAGCCGAATCAGCCGAAATTCAGGTTGACGAGGTGCACGAGGCTGAAAATGTCACAGGCTCTAAGAGCGTTTTTAGGGGCTCAGATGATAAGAGACTCACTCAGAGCTGGAGTCACTGTGTGGCACGTGTCCAGTTTTGTTTTAGCCATTACTAAAATCACAGATGCTGTGGCTGTGTGAGACCCACAAATTCTTATTCAGATGTGATGACATGTGAACAGAATTCTATTAAAGTGTCATTTAAGTCAAAGTATGTATATATAAACATAAAAGTAGGTCTACTCAGTGCAGAAAAATGTCCCCTCTAGCTCTTATATGAGCTCTTAGATGACTATGACACATGCTTTTATGTAAAAGTACTGTTGCACTCGGTTGAGGTGGAGCTTTGAACAATACTGTAGCCTATAGAACTGCTGCTAATGATCATTTTCATTATGATTATTTTCTCCTTGAATCGATTGATTGATTGCTTTGTAAAAAATTTTATAAAAGTGAAATGCAGTCAAAATAATCCAGAGCCCAATGTGACAACTTCACAATGTTTGTCTTGTTCAATGAACAGTCCAAACCATAATAACATGGAAAAGCAGCAAATCTTCACATTTGAGAAGCTGAAGCAATTATCAAAATAGTTGCAAATTTATTTTCCGGCATTCGACTTGGTGATTATAGTTTCAGCTGTATCTGTCTATAATGTTGGGTAGTTTAATGCATAACAAAACATATTTCATAAATGTTAATTTGTTTTGTGTGTAAATCTGTAAACTAACTAAAGCTGTCAGATAAATTATAGTAGAGTAAAATGTATAATATTTCCCTCTGAGAAAGTGGCATGAACTGAAAATACTAAGTAAAGTACCTCAAATTGGTACTTAAGTACAGTACCTGAGTAAATGTACTTAGTTACATTCCACCAGTGTCTAACATGGACATAACTTAATAAAAATACAACTAATAGGCTAATAATATTTATGATGATGATAATAATAATAGGCCGTGTTAATTTTAACATTACTAAAACTTTGAGTTACCTTAAACAAAAAATGAGGCACTCAACTCCTAGCAGGGCTGTGCCTTACTTTTACTTTTGTTTATAATGCTTTCATTAATCATTTATATTCAGAAAATAGCAAAAATGTCCCTCATAGGTTCTCAGAGCTCAAGAGTGACGGCTTAAAAGTGTACATTTAATGTCCAACAATCTAAAACTCAAAAGATATTCAATTTACAATCACATAAAACAGAGAAAAGCAGCTCATCCTCTCATTGGAGAATCTGGAACCAACTATTGTTTTTTTTTTCCTTTTTTTGTGTAATGATTGAAAAATTAACTATTACCGTATTGGTTGGTAATTAATTTTCTGTAATTGATTAATCAACTAATTGTTTAAGCACTTCTTAGTCTCACGATAGCCTTCGGTCAAAGACAGTGGATTTATACCTGCTCCCTCACTTATTAAGCCCAGTAAATAAATACCAAGGATAAAAACACTTATTTAGCCTTCAAGTGTTTTATGCATGTTGTTGTTATTATTAACCCTGTCAATATGTGTTTTACTTGGATGACTGCTGCTATGCCTGTTGTAGATTTATGAAATAATTACTGTATTACTGTATAAGCTTGAAAAGTTAGCTGTACCAGCGCAGGGTGCTCAGATTCTGTGTTGTCATGAATCGTTTCATTTTAAAACTATGAACGGCTAAATATAACAACAATGAAAATCTTAAACGCTCTAAAAAAAAGTGCAAAAGGAAGTTCCCTGGGTATTTATGTCAAATGCATGCACTGTGCAGATGAGCTGACAAGTCATATGATTACTGATAAGAAAGAGGACCACCACCCCCCCTCCACCCCCATCTTCTCTGTTCTCATAATCAACTGGTAAACAGTCAGATCTCATGTGTTCTCTACCTCTCCTTATCTGCCGCTAACAGTTGGCAAACGGTATGCTGTGTGTCACAGCTTCTTGGTGTGAACAAATTCACTACTCCAGCATGGCCTGATTTGTAATGAACCGAGTAAACAATCCGTCATGTTGGGGTGTGTGTGTGTGTGTGTGTGTTTCAGCCACGCAGCACACACGCAAGATGAATACCATAACGTAAACACGAAAACTGTGGAACAAAAGGTCAGGCAAATGGCGTTAACGCTACAGAGTGATGCTCAGTTTACAGTTGGAGTTGTCTTCCAGCTGTGTGTGCTGGGAGTCCCTCTTTGCTCCTGTCCACTTTGTCATTGCTCTGTTGTGGCTGTGATTCCAGGCAGCGGGGCCACAGCTGTGGTGCAGGCAGCCCTCTGTACCCCCAGACAGGAGCGCGTTGCCATAAAGAGAATAAACCTGGAAAAATGCCAGACCAGCATGGATGAGCTGTTGGTGAGTTCAATAAATACGCCCTGTTTTTTCTCAGTGTGTGTGTGCACAAAGCGTTTTTGTACCACTTTTAACGCTTCCTCTGATCCATTTTATTATTGTTCTGTGTAAGTCTGAATAAAGGTATTCATTAATGCACCCAAGAGGCTTTAATAAATAATTTATAAATAAGCTCACATACACTGAGATTTATATCATTTTACTAATTCCTGTTACTATGGTCTCTTATGGATGAGTACAAAGAAAATACAAGCTGTGATTAAAAGACAACATCAAACATGTCCAGTTTAACATCATTTGACATTTCATACCCTGTCGTGTCTCTCTCTCACAACAGAAAGAGATCCAAGCAATGAGCCAGTGCAACCACCCCAATGTTGTCACCTACTACACCTCCTTTGTAGTGAAGGATGAACTGTGGCTGGTCATGAAGCTTCTGAGTGGCGGTGAGTTCCAGGTGCCCAGCCAGCTACACGGAGCCAAATATCTAGCCTGATAATGCTCAGTGAATGTGATGATGCCACTCATGTATGCTTTGATCTGCTGACAACTAGGTAACAGCTACACCTGTGTTATAACTCACTTTCACTGCTATAACTGCTATATTTTTCGGCAGCCTTTATTACAGTTGTATGGAAGCAGCAGCACGCTCATGCTGTGGTAAATAACATCTGTGGTCGGATGATGTTCCTTTGCACAAGCTTACCAATCTCACTCGTGAAGGATTTACTCACTATAATGTTTTACTGTTTAAAGGACAACACACACTTAATAGACGCTGCAATAATTTGCGGTTGGTGGCAGAAATTGACGTGTGAAAAACTACCTGAATATTTGTGTTTTTATGTGGTGTCTTTTTAGGCTCTATGCTGGATATAATTAAGCACACAAGCAAAGACGAGGACAGAAATGGAGCGCTGGACGAGCCTATTATTGCTACAATACTAAAAGAAGTCCTAGAGGGCCTGGACTATCTGCACAGAAATGGACAGATTCACCGGTAACAGTTCAATGTATTGGGCAATACCTTTAACTGAATGCTGTTTTGATTTTTGATTAATTTAATATAAGAATAAAGACGATCACACTGTACGTCACTGTAAAATGCTTTGGATTAGAGAGTTAAACAAATGACTAAAGTTAAAAGAAAATATAAAATCAAAACCAGTCAATGTATTTGTATCAATAACCAACAGTGCAGTTGTTGTGTTCTGTAAAGTCTCTGCATTTCAAGGTCACTGAGAGGCAGGCCGAGACCTCTATCAGCCCCTTGGGCAGAGTTCCAGATGGGCAGTGGGAATCAATGCTGCTCCACATGACTTTGTTGTTTGACTGTGTTTTTTTTTTTTTTTACCTCAGGGATGTGAAAGCTGGGAACATACTGCTGGGAGAAGATGGATCTGTTCAGATCGCAGGTGTGTTATTACCACTGTTGTACTAAAAACACGAGTGCCTAAATGCAGGAATTGAATTCACAGATTGTATTAATTCATGGAGAAAGGAATATTTACATTATTCATTGGCAAGTCATACATCAAGCTGTTCTTACATGAGACTGATAATGTTGTTGATTTTGAAAAGGTTTGACCAGTACAAGTTTCGAATATTTTTGTATCAACCAGCTGAACCCTGATTGCTTCGATTTGGTTGCTCTACCAATGTCACATAGCGGTGTACATGTTATGGATCTTTCTGTTCCATCACATCATTAAAGCTTTTTGTGCCCTGGTGACTGGGATTAAATTAAAGATATCTACAAAAAATATTATTGAAAAAATAGAAAATGTAAAAAAAAAGTTGCTAAGTGAAGTTTGGTTGTTAAGGAGGACCCTCTATTATATGATATCTGATATCAAATAAAAATGATCCATTCCGCAGTTCTTTGCCAAAGAACGTTTTAATTGAACAAAATATGTTATATTGATTCCGATTCAGACAACTTTACCCATTCCATTTCACATTTGTCTCACATTAGGTACAAACGATGTTGTGTTTATTTATCTGTGTTTTCAGACTTTGGAGTGAGCGCCTTCCTCGCCACAGGCGGGGATATGACTAGAAACAAAGTACGAAAGACCTTCGTTGGCACGCCATGCTGGATGGCGCCAGAGGTGATGGAACAGGTGAGTCTGTCACTATCCATACAAAGAGGCAGCTGCATGTTCATCATATCTCATTCAAAATGTATTTGCTTGATGCTATTACGCTTGGTGCTAATCCTTGATGTAACGCTATTAGCCGGTGTATTTCATGTCAACCACTTAAATCACCACTTTGACAGTGTATTTGATGTTACACATGATTGTAATTATATACCCACAGGTTCGAGGCTATGATTTCAAAGCAGATATATGGAGTTTTGGAATTACAGCCATAGAGTTAGCGACAGGCTCTGCACCCTATCACCGCTACCCTCCCATGAAGGTGAGCATTGTGGATGTTATCATTGGATGTTATTTCGTCAGTGCGTTGTACTAATCACAGCTTGTGAACACAATTTGACTTGAAGTGCTTTTGCTTTGGAAACCAAACGATTAATAAAGAGGAAGTCTTACTTTTACCTTCCACAGCATTTCTTCTGCAGTTTCCTGCTTTGACTTTCTTTTCCTCATCTGCAATATTTGCATTGCTGCTTACTTGTTTGGCCAGTTTTGACCATTTTCTTTTCTGTCTTTTTAGGTTTTAATGCTTACCCTACAGAATGATCCCCCCACTCTAGAGACGGGCATCGAGGACAAAGAATTGCTAAAAAAATATGGAAAATCATTTAGAAAGCTTATAACTATGTGCCTTCAGAAGGATCCTGCCAAACGGTGAGCTCCATGTTCCATATCGATCGATAAAAAAAACACATGATTAACATTCAGAGAGTGCTGTGTTGTGATGTTGTGATGTGATGCTTTCAACAATTGTGCTTTTCTTTATCTCTAGGCCTACAGCTGCAGAGCTTTTGAAGTGTAAATTTTTCCAAAAGGCCAAGGTATTTGTTTCATCTGAAATATTTGACTGGCCATATTTGCTTGGTTTTGTTATTAATGTTATGCTAATGCTTTTTCTTAGTTTATGATGGTTATACGTACTTGGATTCATCAAGCAACATATAGTATTGAAAGTCCACAAGGACAATGTATTTATCATAATATACTATTGCAGAAATAATGACAGCAGAAAAAGGAAAACTAATAAATCTTTCCATGATTCAGTTCAGTATCCATTTTAAATCCATAGTATTTGCAATAATAATCAGTTAGCATAGTTTGTATACATTTGATTTTATGAATGGCATTCAGCAGGTACTGGCAAAGTACTGGAACCTCATTCATTTAAACTGGTTTGTTCACTTTTGAAACTGAAAAACTTTCACCTTCCATACTTTCACCAACCCTGTTGATTTCTTAGGGCTGCCATTTAAAAAACACAATCCTTGAGATTTTCCTGACTCGTTATTAGCTTTTGATTAATTTAATCCACCAGTTTTGATGATATTTTGACTTTCTCTCTTCCAGAACAAAGAATATCTGGTTGAAAAGCTTTTGTGTTGTGCGCCAAAGATTTCCCAGAGAGCGAAAAAGGTATGTGTACACGGGCATTCCTTGTAAAATAACTCTGTTATTGACTAAACAAATTATGGCAGGCTACAGGGATCGTCTGAAGTATCTCTCTCCAGCAGAGTGTTGCATTTACAGTCAACACAGGCTACGCACTCTTGACTTTCTTCAGCACCTCAAACACTTTATGCACCAACCATTTGTGTTGTAGATAATGTAAAAATATGGGCCACTGCAGCATGACAGTCAAACGACATTGATGTACGGACATCTTGTGTCAGTGGCACCCAGTGCAGCCCTCTACATGTGGGTTTTAACAGGATTAAATGAATTGTGACCATTGGATTACAGGGAGGAGGACATTTTCTCAGTTGCCCACTGGTCACGCTTTAGGAGGAGGAAGTGCAGTTTTGAGGCACAGCTGATATTGGCTTCACATAACACTCCGCCTGGATGACCAGGACAGAAATGGGAACAGAGGGGGCCATTGCCGGAAGGCAGAGTGGCCCAAAGTGGAGGGGTGGAAATTCACTGACTGGTCGGGAGTAAATGGAGGGCATAGTGGATAGCAGGGTCGTTACTGTGCATGACGTTAACATGTACACACAGACAGGGCAGGGTGTCAATAAGGAGGGAGGCAACTGTTGTGGGAGTGGCATGATGTTGTCACGGTTTGTTGACGGTTAATGCGGGAGCCACAGCCATCTAGCAGTCATAACAATGAAGAAAGGGTAATTATTGCTTAATAGTTAAGTGGATGTCCTATATTAAGCTTTCTCATACAGAGTGTTACAGCCGCTAGCCTCCGAGATTGGATCTCAAACGACACACTTTGTGAATGTACTTTTACAGACTAGAATCTGTATGCTGTGTTGCCTTTTTATACCAAAAAGGAAATGTACAATTAATTAACTATGTAATTAGTCATAATCTTATAATTATAATAATAATTAGACATGGTTTTTATGTATGGAGTCCTGTTAAAATTATGCACTGTAACAGCCAGGTAACATCTCATTCACTTGATAGCTCCGGTGGATGAAATGTAGGAGCCACAGAGCCAGTGCCCCTGTTATTTTGTGCTGATTTGACCGACAGGGTCATCTACATTATACATTCAGCAAACATTACACAGCGCTCGCAGAAATCAGCAACACTGTAGACACACTGATATGCTGTGACCTCTTCATATCAAGACCACAGTGGCCTCACTCTCCTGAGATCTTGACCAGAAACTCCCCCAGTTCAGCTCCTCTCTAGACACAACCACCTTCAGCCTCTTGAAACCTCTTGAACCTCTCTGAGCTGCAGTAGTTTGTCTCTGCCCTTTTGCACCTCTGTTCCTTGGTGTTCTTGTTCTGTTTCTGTACTTTTTGTCCTATGTGGTATTCTGTAGTCTTGGTAAACACAGGGAAGTATTATGTGGGTAAAGCCAGACACCTTACTTTTCTACTTGGCTCTACAGTGGACCTACACTCAAAAAAGTTATTATGCCCAAATTGTTAACTCGATGTATTTTAATACATATAAAATTTCCATCAAATTTGATAATAGAAGTTCAGTGTAAAGGGTGTTGTGTCAATGTGAATAGATTACATGACTTTAAATTAAATTAAATTAATGCAAACACACACACACACACACACACACATATAT
>JBBPCS010000933.1:0-18363 GCA_037974645.1 Hollardia meadi | reverse complement strand
TATATATAAACTTCTACACAAACATAATGTGTTTATCCAAGTATTTATTATTCAAGAATTATAAGTTATATTCGCTCAAGTTACTTAATGTATATACATTGACTCAACATGATAGAAAAACATCATGTGACACATAAATGTGACCCTTTACATTGAACTTAAGTAATAAAATTATGTAGAAATTGTATATGTGATTAAAATGCTAAAATTCAATGTTATAGGAAAAATAACCTTTCGAGGGTAACCTCTCCTTGAACATACTCTGGTGAATGAAAAGGAGATGGCAGATCCTCCCGTCAGCCGTCACCAAACAAAGTCATTTTAAATGAACTACCACATTTAATGAAAGGAGGGAGGAACTCAGTAATGGTTTCCTCAGAAAAAGGAAGTGAGGAGTGGCGGAAATTGCCTTTTCAAACAAGGATCTGTCAAAGCTTTTTGGCATATGAATGTATAAAAGATCTCATTCAGTCATACAGTGTGAACTGTCGGCACATGTAAGCAGAGTGACCAGCAGAGGGCACCGTGACACCCATAATAGAGCTTTATTGTTGAAAGATTAGGTATTAGTGGCTTACAACCAATTTGGGCTTGAATTATTGATTTGTTACATACTAAAAGGTGGGACAATGGTAGGATTGATATTGAGTTCAAACATGTGGTCCAGTGCACAAATGATATGGAATACTGATTGAGTTCTGCATGGATGCTTTCTGAAGCCAAGATACATGTCATTTTACCCAAGTGGCGGTTTTATCCCGTGCAAGCAAACCCTGATATCAGATATTACCAACGCTTTCACATTCTGATCCTACAATTTTTATATTCATACATTTACAGCGAGGTGATTTTGTTAGCTGCCTGTTTGGTATGCATTGAGCTGTGTCTGTTTTGCTCAGACACCAGCAGCAGGGTGGTACTAAGCACTAATTTTCTCCTAAATGAGACCCTTCCACACACAGACACAATGGCTTCATAATGAACAAAGTTTGCAAGGAAAAAAAATAATTCTTTCCTGTTTGAGCATTCCCATTTTCTTTGGGAACCTGATTAGTTTATTTTCCAGAATATGGTGGGGTATTGCTGACAAAAGAAAAAAATATTTCTCAGTTTCTTGTTAAAAAGTTTCTTGTTTTAACAAGATATTTTTCTTGTTATCATGATGTATTTTCTCATTATTACTACATAAATTAGTATTATTAACAGAACACTTTATCATTACCAATGTAGGCTACACTGTCATCCCCTGATCTTTTTCTTGTATTATCAACAGTATGTTTTATACCAGCATAACAATTTATTGTTTTAATGATAAAAGTTTGTTTTAATTGTTTTGTGAAAGAATGAGAAAGTTTTGTGATTTACCAAGGTAAAGTGAAGTGTTATAACAAGAGACGTTTCATTTAAAAACGGAATAATTTAGCGTGTAGTAATAATGAAAACAAATGTGTTATAATAACAAGAAAAATATCTTATTACAACGTGGAAATGATTCTGTAAAAGAAAGAACGTCATGCTGTGCTGCTGCACCAAATGTAAACAACGGGCTAATCGACTTGAATGTGACTTCGTACATTTACTTTTAATGTCACGAATGTGCAGCTGTAATTTCTCTCAGGGAGGGGGGTCTTTTATGTAAATCAGCTCATCGCAAGGGGTCCTGTACCCCAAAAACAGACCAGAACCACTGGTCTAATATACAGGCCTGTAAAAGCTAATGGAATCATTGGTAAAGCACATCGCACTTACAGTATATGTTCAATTAAAACTATGAATGGCGTTAATAAGGGTGCCGACTGTGTGTCCAGGTGAGGAGAGTCCCAGGCTCCAGTGGCCACCTGCATAAGACTGAGGATGGAGACTGGGAGTGGAGCGATGACGAGCTGGACGAGGGCAGTGAGGAGGGCAAGGCGGCAGTGAATCAGGGCAGGGTAGGTGAGACGCCATTCATCATCAAAATTGTGCAGAATTTGTGTTATTGGCGATGCTGGTCGTTATTGTTGCACGTCACGTCTAACCTGTGGATCAAAGTGTTATGTAACTTACCCTCCATCTCTTGACCCTGCTCACCCCCCCCCCCCCCCCAATCAGTCAGTGTTTTTGGGATAGCAGATGGCTTATCTCTGAGACAGCCTGTAATGAGCTGGAAGATAGCTGCAAGGATTTGAAGCAGGAGTTAGTAGACAGCTCATGATCAAAGAGCCCTTTGATAAATACACTCAGCTTTAATGTATGATGCAATGAATTATATGTTACCAATAGTAATAATTTAAGAAATAAATTGTTGCTCATATTGTTTTTACAACAATGCGTTTATATTTTCCCTTCGTTGTTTTTAGACTTGCTACTTTCCAGCTGTTGTACTGTTGTGTTGTACTGTACTGAAAAAGGAAATAAATCACTGTTATTGCTGCGTACCTGTGAATATGAAACTGTTAATATGTTTTGATTTTCCCCTCCAGTCACGAAGGGTTAAAGACGAGCCCAAAGATGTGAGTTAGCTCTTCCTCTCATGCACCGATTTTAACATGCAATTAAAATTATCTACACATCTATCTTTGTGTAATTTGGCGAATAGACTAATTGTAAAAAGGTTTATTTCTTTCTGCTGCTGTATAATTTGATAACTCGATAACATTTTCGGAAATGCAATTATATAAACTACTTGGGATGAAGCTTGTGTTAGAATCCTGGACTCGGTTATGAATGTTTAGTTCGTCACACACATTTTTATGTAATCAAAGCAGCCAAGCACCTGTTTAAAACTGTCTGAAAAAGCCAGGAAAATTGCTCCTCACTCATTGTTTTGAATTAGATTTCCTGTGTCTTTATGAGATGAGCTCTGATTTGATATTTACCTCGGATGTAACAGCATTTGCACAATTCTGCTTTCATTTTGTTCCTCCCAGAATGAGGAGAATGCCAACAATGTCCCCATTGAAGGGTTGTCTATTCAACATCCCCAGGTGAGGGATTCTGCAGCAGCACTAATTTGTCATGATTCAATGACCTTGATGCCACACTGATTGTCTGTGCGTGTTTGTGCTGTGCATTCTGTACACGTGTGTCTCTCTGCGCACATGTGTCAGTGGGCAAATATATATATATATATATATGTGTGTGTGTGTGTGTGAATGTCGGTCTCCTGGAGCTCCTGGATGCTCTCAGCAATAACTCAGAGTAAATGGCTGTCTGCTTGACAGTGCCAGCCTGCCTGGGTGTATCTCATCTAAAGACTCGCTGCTATTGCAGCCCATTTTCTGGGGCTATTGTCATTTTGAAAATGAGCCAAAGCATTCTGAGGTGTAGTCTCGTGCTCCTGTCAGGAATTAACTCTGACAGCCACTCAGCAGTCGTTTCTTACCTCTAATGTCCATTCTGTGCCATTCAAAGTGCCCATTTGTAAGATGGTAGTGATCACTGATCCTTACACAGTCATTTTTTTATGTATTGTTCCTTTGCCTTTCCCGTACCACTTTCCCTGCAGCTGCAATAAGTGGAAGACATTTTTCAGAAAAAATTGATTGCTGAATGTGCGGTCACTGCCGCACTCACTTGTGGTTTACGTTTTCTGACTATACATGTTCATCTCGCAGTAGCTCTTGCTCTGCAGTGCACGCTGTGTGCAAAGCTCCCTCCACATTTTTGTTTGTCTGATCTCCCCCTTTGTGCACCGTATAAACTGCTCCTTCATCAGATGCTTTCTCATGCAGGTTGAACCGTATGAGGATACACCCTACATTCAAGGTGCTGTGAACATGGTACTACGGCTAAGGTGAGACAGAAGTCTGAAAAAGCTGCTTAAAAATAATGGCTATGTTCCTGTGGAGTAAAAGCAGAAATACACAGCAGATTTTCAAATTCCAAAATTAATTTCTGGATGCATCATCGCTTCACTTTTTCCTAAACATGCAGGCTATTCATTCAACTAATGATCTTTCCCTGCTACGGAGGGGAATTTGGCTTTGACCTCCCTTTGTCTCACTGGTCGTGTCGTAGGGAGGAGAGTGTTACACTCCATTGGTTCTGTGGCTGTGCTCCACAATCGGCTTTCTTCCTTTTCATAGCACCCTTTGCTTTTTGCTGTAGCATTTCAAAAACTACCGTTCACGAACACATTTTAATGACGGTGCGGAGGCTTGTGATTCAGCCTGGGAATGATGAATGCAGATAGAAAAACACTAAATTCAGTTCCCTTTCACGTTAACATGTGTAATAGGTAACAAGGAAATGCAAGGCAGATGTTCAAATTACAAATACATTATCTGTATGGTATAGTCCCCTTTTTCATTATGCAAACACTTAGATAGAGAAAGATAAAGGACATTTTAAGGGATGCAGCAACAGAGAGACAATGGGGCATTTTTGGACAGTTGAAAGTGTGCCTGTAGCTCCCTGATGAGCTGGTTGCAGAGCACCCTCTTGGTTGAACAGACATGTGAAGGTCTCACCCCAGGCATCCAGCAAGGCACAGAAAGCCATTTTATTCTGTGCTTACTAACAAAACAGTGGTCTGAATGCAACGGGAGACAGCTAACTGATTTGTGGCAGATAAAGGATCATTACTCTAAACCTTGTTTATGCTGCTAGAGAACATTATTCTAACCAGGTGATTAAAATAAATTGGCAGTTTTTGGTGGGTTTTTTTTTGGTTCCTCAGTTTCACAATTTATCTATGACTTTAATGTTTGATCGATCTATGGCTCAAACACAAGAAGCTGATTAGATGTGGTTATCAATACTACAATTTCAACAAAAACCTTTGCAGTTGTTGTTAAATGCGAAAATACTGTTATCCTGGTTACTTCAGAACGAGCTGGTAGAAGCAGAGTTGTGCAGCAAAGAAATGCATTTACTGTGTTTAATATGATCCCGGCATTAGGCTGTCAGGTCGTCTCTCGATTTTTGTCTGTTATAATATCCCTATTAGAAATGCAGACATGTGATTGATGCCTTCTTAGATGTAAGTCTGTAAAGATTGATGCATTTGCATTTGCTGTCTAGAAATATGTGGGTTTAAAATGGTCATACATGCCCTGTACAACCTTTGATTGTCTCCAGCATGACATAAGAGATGTCTTAACAATGGGCTTTTGGTATTATGCTTTGTATTACCTAAACTAGAAAATCTACACTTGACAGGACTTGCATTTTATCTGATGTAGCAACAAGATCCATGAACCCCTTTGAAAAAGTGAAAAACGTCAAGCCCCTCCTCGTGCACAATTTATCCTTCTGATAATGTCAACAGAGTTATCTCCATCTGAACAGAAGATGTTGTGCTGACTTCATAATCATTAGTCATTCCAGTAGTCATTTTAGGAGCTTTATTTACTTGCTTCATTTACTCGCACAGGTTCTGAGGTATTTGCTTCTGACTGAGGAAAAGTTTCTTTAAGCGAAAATCGAGTTGTTTTTTTTTTATTGTTGGGATTTGGTTGGTGTCCTTTAAAGTGAATCAGCGCAGAAGGTGTTCTGTGATTTTCTGTGGCTGTGTTCCTATGTTTTGGTGGCAACACGAGATACATTTATGGTCACAAGTAGCATGAGGCTGCATAAGAAGGAGAAGGGTGATTAAATGAAAGATTTGTCTGGAATATCAATGTAAAGCAGACAAGCTGTTTTTGCAAAGGCCTCATTGTAAATTCAAAGAACATTGCTTTTTTAAAACCTGGACCTTCTTGTCAGTTGTCAAGTAAAATATTATAATGACACACAGTATGTTTTGCTGGCAAAAGACATAACTATAGAACAAATGGTAAAAAAAATATTTATACTAGAAATTATGGTTGCTGAGAAGTTTTAAAAGATGAAAGTTAAATAGTGAATTCATGAAAGTAATTGCGTTTGAGAGAACAAAATAAACAGCTAATTGGTCTCCTCTCTCCACTAAAAAGGGAGTTCAGCTCATTAACATGAGTTTATGTTAAAATGATCCCCTCAGGAGCAGAGACGGGAACAGCAGCAGCAGGATTGAATTTTTGCTTGGAACCCATTCAATCTTTTTTTTTTTTTTTACAAAGGCACTGAGGTCTTCTGAGAATAGTATTGTCAGCAGTTTGGAGGGGAAGTTCAGACTTGCATAATATGCTTGCTGTTGGTGCAATGTCACTGGAGCTTTAGCAGCCAAAATAGCACAAATGCAAATTGATTTCAGTGCAGAGGTGACATTTCCAAGTTTTTTCTAAAGGTTCTTCTTTATAAAGGGTAACTAAAAGTTGACAAATGTCAGGGTAGCTTCTCAAATATATTCTTCATAAATTATTGAGAAGCAGCAGTGATGTTGGCCATAAGCCTGATGTTTGCTTGACGGGATATATCCCATCCATATCTCTGCACCAACATCACCGACTCACTAGGTGTCGCTAGCACAATAACAAGGACATGATCCCCCCTTGTACGGTTTATTTTGGGGTTTTAGCCTGTTAATTTGAAGATGTCATCTTGGGCTCTGGGAAACTGTAACAGACAATTGTTGTAGTTTTTTGCACAATTTTCTTACATTTATGTGGACAAAAGTAATAATCGATTAACTGCAAAAATAGTATAATGAACAGATTAATTAATTTAAAAAAAATCTAAAATAATATTTTATGTGACAATAATCTGCAATAGTTTCCTTGGAAGAACTATGTCATTTGGTGGTTATTATAAGGAACATAAAAATTTCCTTTAAAGAAAAAACCCCCATTTAAACCCATTTAAACCGTTTCCAGAAAGGTTCTTGGAAATTAGATTATGGACCTGTAAAATAGAGTAACCAGTGAGAGTTAACTGTAGCCCTAATAACATTTGAATGTACATTTTATTTTCTGTGGATCCAATTTTTTATAAGGAGATATAAATGGTTGCCCTTTTCTTTTTATATGCATTCAACCATGTGATGTACTATTGGGATATGAGCTTTGGCTACTTTTTTCAGTGGTAACAGTGAATTCTCCCCTCACATATAGTGACTGATGTGTCGTCAGTATTTCTTAAAACAGCCTGCCTCCCTGTGTGACATAAAATTTAGAATAAAAGTATGTAGTCTCAGTAGATCATGTTTGTTGACATCATAGTGTGTTGCATTTTCTGTGATATATCTACATGTTTCTTGCCTAAAAATACCAGTGTGCTCCACTGTCAGTAACCTCTGTGACAGTCAACCATACATGGCTGTAATGTGGTGTAATGACAACCATCGCCAGGTGTGCGTTGCTAGTGAAATGTTTAAAATTACAGACCTGTCTTTATTAGTGTGAAAGTAATCTGCCACCTTTGGGATTACACTGTATCTTTAAAAAACAACAACAATTTGTCATAAACCTGCTATTGTCCTGCCATGGGATTATACAATCATCTCACATATGCAAGTTATTTCACAATGTGTCAAAAAATAAAAAAGGTGGTGAAATGTTAACTGTACATCTGTGGAGCTGTGGAAACACTAAATCCTCACAGTAACTCACATGTCATGACAGTGTTCAGTCTGCTATATATGGCTGAATCTCAAAGGATCCTGACGCAATCTGACGGAATGCTTTCTATACACTGTTGGTTTCCAAATAGAGATGTTGTTTATGTCCATCTGCTCCATAACTCTCTAAAATAAAAATAAAAAGTCAAGCTGACTCACCTCTGAGCTGATACCAAATCCTCAATCCAACTGTTTTGTATAGACTTGCTGCTAACGAGATATGTGGATATGTCTATGCTTTGCGTGTGTGTGTGTTGAATTATGGCTCTTATCTCATCTGAAATGAGGGTTGTGTTTTAAAGTTTTAAAAACAGCCTGAAAAGGGGCTGGAAGCACATCTGCTCTTTTGCCCTCAATGAGAAATTCTAGATCTGTGAATCACAGGCCTTGTGCCACGCCCACCACCTCTGTTTGCACTAGGTTGTGAAAGATCAGTGAGCATCAATGCTAACTTTCTGTGGCACGCAGTGCATATGGTCTGTCCAAAATTCGAGTTCAAATTTTTTAAGTGTATTTCAGACCAAAAAAAAAAAAAAAGAATGGAAGGAGTTGATTACAGAGGTTCCCAAAGGAATGAATGGACTTCCAGTTGAATTGAATACAGAGCTATGTGGAAATGAGGCGAGACATGTACTACAGATGCATAATCTGTGGTCAATCCATTTCTACAGCATACAGATTTTCAAAGTGAGGGAAAATTCTTGTTCAATGTAATGTTCATTACTTTTTCACTGCAACTCATTGACCTAATCATTGTGTTTGTTACTTGGATAATGGTGATTTACATTTACTGTATGTTACAGAATTGATAAAAAATGAATATGTAATGTGAAAGGGGTTGTTTTTAGTGCCTTTCAGCTCATTGGTTTGGTTTTTCCCGCAACTTTACTGTTTTAGTTTACTCTTGCTGCTCTTATTAGTGCGTTTTTAGCAAAAACGCTAAAAAAGAAATGAACTGTATGCTACCTGACCAGCACCAGAAGACACACAGACAGACTTAGTGACTAGCTAATGAACATTGTGGAGCACAGCATCAGATAAAGAGTCCAGACATTTTCATCAGGGGTTTTAAGAAGAATGACTATTGGACTAATAATTGTCAGGTGAACACAAACACAATTCCAAAAGAATGCTGGTGCTTGTTGTTGAGTTCACTGCATCAACTTCAGTATGTCAAATTGTTTACAGCTTGTGGCCAAAAAAAAAATCAATTAACACAGGTTTAAGGGCAACAATCTCATATTTGTTTTCTACTACCTACTTGTCTCTCCTTACTTCAAATGTTGCCCCTAGTTTATGCTGCTCGAGGAGAACAATAGAAGCGTAACTGTTAACAGATTGAGCTACAACACAATCTGACATTTCAGATACTTGTTCAGTCATTCCTTCTTGTCTCTTCTTTCAGGAACTCTAGAAAGGAGCTGAATGACATCCGGTTTGAATTCACTCCCGGCCGAGGTAAGAGCTCTGCCTCTATGGAGTTAAATGTGCTATTCCCTTTTGTGATAACATCGTCAGGCACTGTGTGTGTGTGTGAATGTTGTGTGTGCAATGGTTAATGGTAGTGTTTGTGCTCTTGACAGCATCTAATTCAATATCTAATGCAATTACCTGCTAAGTGGAATGTTGCAGGCTCAATATTTGTCCTGTTATTCCTTCACAAGACACCGCTGATGGCGTTTCCCAGGAACTGTTCTCGGCTGGCCTGGTTAACGGGCACGATGTTGTTATTGGTAATGTTCCAACTCTTTATTCTGGTAAATTGGGTTAACTGAACGCGCAGTCATCTCAGCCCCTGTCCCATAAAACATAATTTAGAGAGTATCAGGCTTTTACTAGAAATTCTATTATCAGAGACCGTCATTTTTTTAATTTGGCAGGTCCACAGAGCCCAATATAACTGATATTGATAGAAATAACTGCATCCGATTTTGAAATTATACAATAAACTAACTATAATGGTACTGTAACCGATTACATGATATGCCCTCTGCATTACAGTTGCTGCTAACCTTCAGAAGATTGTAGATGACCCAACTACCTACAAAGTATTGACCTTTAAGCTGGTGAGTTTCCAGATGATTGATGGTTGATGACAACCTCCCGGGTTTGTCCTGGCTGACAGTGTCCAGCCATAAAAACAGCTTGTTGATGAATGAGTTGGTGAGGAATGTGACAGCTGGAGTTATTGGTAAGGCAACAAACAAATAGCTTCAGCATGATAACAATGTTTTGTCGGTGAAGCTGATTGGAGATATTGCGGGATTCAGTTCACGGATACCAAAAATGGGGAAAGGGAAACTTTATTATCACAATGTGGGAAGTACGTGCAAACGTGTTGAACTCCTCTTCCAGTTTGCCTGCACTCATTATCATTTTGGTACATATCCAGTCATAAACTAGCTCCTCTTTCTGATAAGAGCTTTGACCAAAAAGCTTTGATGGTATTTTGGCCTCTGGGTTTTAAAGAGGTTTTTTTTTTTAAATATTGAGTACCATCCAGTAGCTATTTTTGTTGTGTAACACAGCTGCACAATGTACATTTAGCCTACAGGAAGTCTACATTACAATAATAAAGTAATTGAAATATATTTCACAGCTGAACAGCTCTGCATCCGGAAAATATACCGTGTATTACAGCTTTTCTATGACTGTTTACTATAATATTTTTGTCTGATGTCCAACTGTATTTTGTGTATTATCCATGGAGAGGAGTATTAGGACAACCTCTCTTCATCTATTTCATGGTAGCATGAACAAAATACCGAAAGTCAAACACAGTTTCACCTGTTAAATCATAATTGGAAATGCCGGATGCTGTTTATTTATTTATTTGTTCGCTCCACGTGCATGAAGTCACCCAAATGAAGCATTAATGTTTGTTGTTCTAGAGTTAACAATGTGTGAAAATTAAGTTTTAATTGACCTTTGTGTATTTGTGGACAAAAAACATCTGCGCTTAGGGGTCACAGTGCTTCACAAAGGAACCTCTCTGCCACGTTTGCCTTATCAGCAGCTAGTGAGCGTTGCAGGTGACCAGTTTCTGGACAGTCTGACTGACGGCACTGCTGGTCACACCATGTAAATATATGGACATGCTGTCTTTCTGAACAAAGAGTTACGAGTGCAGTGACACAAAACCCAGATAGTGAGAATAATTACCCTTGCTAGGGGAACAATTTGTCACTCTTTGTGAAGACAATTTATGGTATGGGTGGCACTAGAGCACCTTTAAGATGTCACTATAGACTCACTGATTTTGATAACTGTCCTTCCGTGTTGATCCGAAAACTGCAGAGCTCTCAGACCCCCAGAGAGGTAGTGTCTCTCCCCGTTCTGGTGTGAATTGCCAGCAGGTTTTAGGCCACCAATTCACACTGACTTTCCACAGGAGGAGAGCTGAATGAAAAAGACAAACTCCCTCAAATCTAAATGCACGCTGCCTTTAATAATGCTTCCGTGAATATCAACCACGCATCCTAAAAATTGTCCTGACATCAGGGACTGGACGGTTGAACTTCTGTAAACCACATACTGTGCCTTGTCATTGGCAGCTCTGCACGATGCACTACATGGCCAGAAGTACGTGGGCACCCAAACAGTATGACCTTGCCTGAACTTTATACCCGTGTGTGATTGCTAAATGTCTTATTCCAAACTTATGGGCAATAATATGCTGCTATAACAGCTTCACTCCCCTGGGAAGGAACAGATTTTGGAACCTGGCTGCAGGACTCATTCAGCCACAGGAGTAGAGAGGTTGGGGACAGATGTTGGGTAATAAGGCCTGGCTTGCCGTCGGTGTTCCAATTCATCCCAAAGGTGTTGGATGGGATTGAGATCAAGGGCTCTGTGCAGACCAGTCACGTTCTTCCACACCAAACAGTTTCTACTCTCATATAAAGGCAAACAGCCCAAACCATGAATAGCAGCCCCTGAACAAAACTGATGATACACTGTTTGATGTATACATGTATGTACAGTATATCATGGATGTTTCAATTTGTGACTCTCTCACATTAAAATGCAGTTTCTCACTCACTGTCATCATCAGATTGTAAGAGCACAATTTTATAAACCTTCTCGAAGAATATAATCCCACAGCCTGAAAAGGCTGCTGATGTGAAAATCCCAAATTATACTGGCCATATTCTGTATTTTCTCAATGTCATTAAATCGTGTGTAGTTCATCTCTCCATACTTTACGCCTACCCTGTTTGTCTGTTTGTGCCACTCAGCGCAAAGCCCTTTGGTTACACTACAGCTGTTCGGGAGATTTTGCCGGATTAGTTCTGTTGATGGGAGTTGCAGGAATGCGAACGAGCCCTGTTGACCCTCTTGATCTGTTCCTCCTCATGCAGGCATCCGGCTGCGACGACACAGAGATCCCAGATGAGGTGAAGCTGATCGGCTTTGCACAGCTAAGTGTTAGCTGATCCCCTCTTCATGCCTCAAGCAGGTGAGACAGGGGGGACAGTTCAGGGCACACAAACTGAGGAACACCACGAATTTCCTTCTTTCCCAACGCCCTCCATTTAAACTCACTTCCCGCCTCACTCCTTTTCACCTTCGCTGAGGCCAAGCTCCACCCTCGCCCTGCCTACACCTCCTTCGCGCCCACTTCTCCCCGCTCACTGTCCCCTGCCCCTTGAAAGAGCATTCCATTGCCCAGCGCACAGCCGGAGATCAGGATACAGCCCAGAAACCTAAAGATGTACTCAGGTGGTGACATAAGGTGATTAAGATGTAGCTTTGAATGTTCTATTTATTGTTTCTTTTTCTCATTTTTGTTTCACACCATATTACCTTTGTGCTCAGCAGAGTCCTCATTATTTATTGAAATGCTATTTTTATTTTATTTCTCATGCTGTTTTGTTAAACAAATTTGCTTTGACTTGCGTCTCACAAACCCACTAATTTGTGATGTTTCCCCCGAGGTCTCAGAATGAAAGATTTGTTTAATTTATGGTAAAAAGCACATTTTTCATAGTAACATAATGAATGTCTAAAAAGAGAATGAATTGTATTTCTGTGTCAAGAAATGTTTTGCATTGACAAGAAGGGAACTCATTGCTTGAGAGTGCAGAAAACAAAATGAGACCTGGATGCTACTGTGTATAATTCGCTGCTCTTGACAGTGCTAATGCTTCAAAAATGTTAGAGGTGCCTTGTTAATTTTTTCTGTGCCTAAGAGGGTAGTCAATGAGTGAGACCACACAAAGAGCAGAGCCTGCTGATACCATTTCATAAATGTATTACTATTACAGCAATGACACAGTTCCAATCAAGTATCTTAACGAAACAAGCTACAATGCACTTTTGGGCTGAGTGTGTGCACCTGACAAGCAGATGCTTAGCCCCTGGAGACAAGTTAATGTGTGCTTTTGTCATCAGACAAATGAAACATAACTGAACCTGTAGGCAATTAATCTGCTCTGGTTGACATGTATTCAGACACCAGGTTAACAGACAAAGCCACAACAGTTTAATTTTCTTGCTCTGTCCTGCTGCACTACAGAACCTTTTGTTCCCCAAAAAATATAGTAGTTTTTAAAATGTACTGTACGACAATGCATCTGAGGATGAATCCAAAAGGCAACTATTGAAAGGGTGACGAGCCATTTGTTTGTCCAAACAAGTCCGGTAGTACTAAATTATTTTTAAAGTATTGAGGTGGTAAATATTAACTTCTACTAAATTCTTTATGATGAAGTAATTTGTTGCGTTTTTTTTAAATTTTTTTTTATGTACAGTATGTGTATCATTTCAGCATATTACCCCTGTTCCCCCTCTGTAATCAGCCGATGTCAAATTTCTGATGAGCAAAAATAAAGAATTGCTATTATTTACAAACGGTGTGAAGTATTTACTATTAGCTGTCAGTGTCATAACACACTAAATTCTGACTTGATAACTCCATCATGTACACTAAAACTTTAAATATCAGATTATTTTGAGGAGGAGGATTTTTTTAAATGTTTAATTTATTAGGTATTGACTACAGAGGGACATTTTAGTCTGTACTTTTTATTTTTTTTATTTTTAGCATGGACTTTATCTAAAATCAATTTTATATAGCCCAATAATCACAAATCACAAATTTGCCTGAAAGGGGAATTCCGGTGTTTTTATGTTTATATATTTGGATGTGTAAATGATTCATACTTACCAAAGGTCTTGGAATTGGTCCAGTAAATAGTCTCAGCAGATAGCCGTGACAAGGCTGCAACTTAATCCTTAGGGGCAACTCCAAGAGTCAAAGTTACGTCCACTGATAGTGTTTTTTCTTGCCTCTCACAGTCTGAGATTGTAACTCTAAGTGTCTGAAAACATTATGGAAAGGATCTGACAGCGATAGTCCCATAGACTATATAAAAATGGACGTAGTCTCTGTGACGTCACCCATAGGTTTCTGAAGAGCCGTTGTGAAGCCTCAGTTTGGTGGCTCTGGTCATCGCCATCTTGGCAGTGACTGACTCCGCCTAACTTCCGCTAATCCAAAAATGGGCAAAGAGGTGGAGTGTGAGTTGCAGTTGTTGCTCATCTAGACTGTTAAAATCAGCTAAATATTCAGCCATGTCTTTGGAAATAAATTCTCGAGGGCAGTCCCCCTCGGTAAACTCCAAACTCCTCTCTCCAACTCTCACTCACTCCTCTACAGTCGTCTTCCTGCAACAACTCACATCTCACGAGATTTTGACGCGAGACTTCTCCTCAGACGAGACTTGTGCTTCCGGCTAAACAAAGAGGATTTTACTCTAACAATGAGGACTATCGCTGTCGGATCCTTTCCGCAATGTTTTCAGACACTTAGAGTAACAATCTCAGCCTGTCTCAGAGTCTCTCAGAGAGGCAAGAAAAAACACTTTCAGTAGACGTAACTTGAGTTGCCCCTAAGGATTACGTTGCAGCCATTGCAGCCGTGTCGCGTCTATCGGCTGAGATTATTTACTGGACCAATTCCAAAACTTTTGGTAAGTATGAATCATTTACACATCCAAATATATAAACATAAGGCCCAAGTTTAAAAAATACCAGAATTCTCCTTTAAGGGGCTTTACAATCTGTACAGCATCGGACACCCTCTGTCACTAGACCTTATTTGGACGAAGGAAATCTGCCCAAAAACCCTTTAATATGGAAAGAATGGAAGAAACCTCAGGAAGAGCAACATCAAGAGTAGGGATCTGTATTCTTGCAGGACATGTTTTCTGTAGAAAAGAAAATCATGAGCTGTAAAGGGTGAGCGGCTAACAGATGTCTGCTTTTGAGTAATTTTGGTGTCAAAAAGAAATATAGGATTTCATTTATTTTTTCACTCAAGCGAAACTTGAAGCGAGACTATGTAATGTTTTGAAAGAAGGAATGACACATTATTTCTTTTACAAATGAAAAGTTGAATATATGAGCAATAAAATGCACCCTTGCTCAAATCGATACACTCGATTTGGGTTTTACTTGGTCTTGTGTGAGCAGTAGCGTAAAGCAGCAAATGTTATCCAATGTTAGCAAACTATATTGATATTACTGTGTAATTGACAACATCACTCTCCTTATTTTATGACTCTACTTGTGCCACTCTTTAACTATGTTTCAGCGTTTACCCTTATCCTGTGATTTTAGTTTATTAGCCAATTCTGTAGCTGTTCAGGAAGTAAACCAACCTTTAATTACAGAAACAGCAAATTTAAAAGAAACCTTCAATAAATTGAACCCTTTGCAAAGGGGAACTTGAAATAAGCAACAAGTAAAAACAGTTATATTACTTTAATTATTCAAGTACTTGTTTTTTAATATAAAAAACATACAATATATGACAACAACCCCTTGCAGGATAGATGCTTTCACAGTAAATTTCAAATTAGCTTATAATACAAAAAAACTTAAAAAAAAAAATAACTCAACATTTAACCCCCCCCCCCCCCCAAAAAAGCCACATTTTCTGAGAAAGAAAAATTTGATGTCAGTAGCAGTGCTTCAGTAATCACTGATACGCCAGACACATATGATAATACATCCAGTCTGTAATGGTCTTAGCTACAGTTGAACTCATACTTGCACGATATGATACTGCATTTCTCTTGACGTGTGAAAGAGTTGATGAGCAGCATATTAATGTACAGCATACGTACATAAACAAGAGCAGCAGCTGGAGTAATGAGGAGCTGGTAGCCGAAAAACACAATTATATAAAAATGTCAAACAGGGAAAAAAAATAAATCTAAATGCATCAAATTATGAAAATATGTAAAAATAATTCCTGAAAAAGAAGCATCCAGTGAATTCATTCAGCAACAAGGTTTCTTTATTACCAATGCTAGAGACAAGATATATCAAACTTGGTCTGTTTGGAGACTGGATAATATACTGCAGCGTGCAAACTGCATCTGACTGTTCATGATAAAGATGTGGAAGGGGACAGCAGCATGAGCGCAGCTTAGTTTTTGTTTTTTTTATCTCAAGAGACAACCTGCGTTGTTGTTGGATAAGATTAACATTTGCATTCTCATTGTTCTGGAACCTTTATTTGTAAATCATTCTTTTAAATGTTACAGATGTGATGTAGTCGTTTAATACCTCATTGATTCCTGCACAGAAATTCTCTATCGGGTTCCTTGCACTAGCAGCCATGCAGCTAGTGGAGATTCGGTGTCTTGCTCAAGGACACTTGAACAGGGCAGAAAGTTGTCAGTGAACACTGTCTCTAACCATTAGGTCACACAACTCAATGCTTAGCGCTGATTGACGTAATGCTCATAAAATAATAGTCTGCTTGAATTGGACCTGGAATACGTGAACAAAACTACTGTTAGTAACGACGCCACACTTTATTTGTGCATGAGAATATGCGCTTTACAAGCCTCATGCATTCACTGACAATCGTGAGGTGTAACCAGCAGAAAATACATCATCATCATTTCATTAGATAGACGTTAATGAAAAACATCTGTCATGAAATAGAGACTTGCAGCAGCCCTCAATGTTTTTACATTACTCAGTGTGATCAAAGGAGAATTGAAAAGGAGAGAAAAGGCCATTAAAGAAAAAGTTTTTTTGTTCAGAGTTCCTCATGTCCCCTGACTGTCTCCTAACATCTCAGGTGCTTCTTGCTTGACATGTCATTCCAAATGCGGTGCATCTCCTCCGGGGAGATCTGGTGCACAGTGATAACCCGTCTGTACCTGCACAGACTGTAGGCCATTTTCCAGTGATTAAAACCACTGTTCTGATACGGGTGTATACCCAGCTTACGCAAACACAGTCCCACATACACATCCTCCAGGTGCAACAGTCTTGTGTGTAATGAAGTCTTGTAGATTAGCTCAGCTACGTCTGCTGAGAACACATAGCCAGTGCCCGAGCAGAAAGGTGGGTATTTACTCTCAGGATACAAGTCCCTCGACATGTACCATTTACTGCGCATATCCCTTATGGGACCACCGTTTATAACATAGCCAGTAAAATATCTCTTCCTTGGCTTGGTGGTGGGCTTTAGGAGCTTGTAGATCAGGTTGTCCATGTTGACAAAGATGTCGCTGTCCGTCTTCATGACATACTGCGCTTTGGGGCAGAAGGTAGCCACCCAGCGCATGCCCATCAAGGTCTTGAGAGTGAGGTTGTGGTAGGAATCAATAAAGTCCTCCACCACAATGTCATGGAAGATCTGGCTCTCCTGTTCCACCATCTGGTTCAGGATGGCGTCCGTGTTCCTGCCCAGCAGAAAGATGGTGAGGATGTGGACGTCGGCGAAGGTGCTCTCATCCCCCCAGGTTTCCCGGATGGCCTGCCGCGCATCAAACTCCTTGTGCGTGGTGCTGATGAGGATGACCAGGAATGGAGTGACACTTTCACACTTCTTCGGCTCATTGATGACAAATTCAAAGGCATGTGGGTTAAGGGGGCGGGTGTGGATGTTGGTGAAGGTGATGTTTTTGTGGGGTTTCACAGTCTTACGTATAGGTATGGACATGTGACCGACATAAGTGGTCGTCGGGCGAGATATACTCAAGTACCACAGAGCACTCGCCCAGCAGACCACTGTCAATATGTATAAACATGACACTTTTGAAGGCATTATGCTACATTTAGGTGAATTTTGTTGAGTTGGATCTTATAAGGCTTTCTTTTCATTAGCAATATTTTATCCAGAGAGGCAGCATGACGCTGCTCCAGTGTGCAGCTTGACATTAATTGTCAATAATGGATTACTTTAGAGAGAAGTGATGCTGTTTGCGTTTTAATGCAGAGCACTTTAAAATCATATGGATGTCCAATTTCTTTTGGTAACACCTCTGCTTCTCCATTTACATCTGAAAGAGAGAGAAAGAAATATGGTACGTTAATTTAAAAATACATATCAGAAAGGCCCTAAAAATATTTTCAAATAAATCACGAGAAACCACTGCAGTTTTCAAATCCAATAAACTCAGCTGTGGCCACTCAAATATAAATAAAAGGCACACCATACCACTATGCTGTCAGTAACTATAGCAAAAAGTCAAACAAATGAGGAAATGTTCCCTGACTATTTACTATAAATAACCTCAATTACTGTAGAAACACTGCTGAGAAACCTGATATATCAAACTCATCATTTCGGTGCTGGAATAAAAAATCATCACAACAAAATTCAAAGATTAATTTGATTCCTTGGAGTAAATCTAGTTAGATGAAGAAAGGAAAGGACTCAGATGAAATCAATGTCTAATAAATTACAAAAGTGGTTGAAACGTGGGAAAGATTGCGGTGGCATCAGCCGTCTAGCAAAAGTGACCCATCATCGGACACATTGATATCATTCATTGTTGGAGTTTAGTTATTATTCAGTGGCATCACACACACACACACACACACACACACACACACACACACACACACACACACACACACACACACACACACAC